>ML823964.1:43379-64056 GCA_009831015.1 Picea engelmannii
GGGAAAACATCTAAACGCAAGATCTTCTTACATTCAAATGCAGAAAACTGGAGAATACAACAATGCAACGATAAATCCTTTATCATAACATAATTGTAGACATTCGCATGAATCAGTCGATCACGAACTCTCTCAGTATGAGATGAAAACCAGATGGAGTGGGAAGACTGTCTATCATTAAACAAGAAATCTTACATACCAATACAGAACCAGAGAACTAGAGTCTGTGCTAAAACTTTACCATCGGGAGCTTCGCTCTACCATCGATCCTTTAAAAAATACAAAGACTGAGTCTATATACTTAGAAAAATTTCCTCACAGAGACGTCCTCATTCATCCAAGGCTTGATGTCCCTTTAGCCAAATTTGGACGGGTATTATTTGTCAGACGCCACCTTAACTGCGCATGGCTCCCACAGGGGGAGTAGATGAGACAGTAAATGCTGAGTTAGCATGTGCAGACCTCCTCTGGCTAGTCGAGAACTCGGCATGGCTTCTCTGAAAAAATGGGCATACAGGGCCCCCTCGAGCAGACCGCTTGACAGACCATTCATACTTTACACTTAATGCACGAGGAGAGGTTTCAACCGCCCCTTCTCACCCTCATTTATTCCAAGCGAAGACCAAGACTGAAATCTTATCAGATGGCACCTGGAGATCGCAATGAACCTTTCGGCGACTAGACCCGACATCTTTGGCCCCTTTCGCACAACTTTTCTCTCTTCTCAAGTGACCATGGGATGAGACCATGTGCTTATCCCCAAGGTGCTTTCAGCGTTCGTGAATAAGAAGGGGCTGATCCCTATTTCTTGAAATCGTGATGAGAAAAATGTCGAGACAGCTTAATCTGGTGCCACACGCCCCGCTAGATCTGACGGTTCTAAACTCTCCCGACGATGCCATGGGCCCCAGGTCCTGGATGCTCTCGTCACTTCGCACATCAGGGATATGAGGGAGATTCTCCTTGCGCTTTGAAATCACGATGGGTGAAAAGGTGGGGAGCCTAATCGCGCACGAGGTGTCCCCTTTAGGCGCTTTCGGTGCTTCGGGGTTCAGGGTTTCGAAATGTACAACGACATAAAACCTTCACCCTTTGAACTCGCGACTGCCAGAAATCCGATGCGACTGGATCTCGTTCCACACGTCCTTTGAATGGACAACTGCTACTCTTTCCTGCATACGATATGGGGGCGATCTATTTGCGCTAATCTCGACGCAACTCTGCTATCGCGATTTCTCGTCGGCCGTCGATCTGCCCCAATGGATGAATCTGGACCGTCGTCAATATAATTTCGCTCGCTTACTCGCTTGGAAGCTTGAAACAAGATTTTTCTGTGCTGTGCTTGGGCGCTTCTCCTGCGACTTGCAGACTTGAATACTCTTGTGCCTCGGACAAGAAATGTTACTAACATTAGGCTCCATGGGGGATAGAGTCGTCCCTGCGATGCTCTAAGGACTCATTTGTAGTTCCAGTGCCTTGCTGTTGAGCTATGGAGTCATTTACTAAGCCGAAACAATAAAATTAAAAACAAAGAACAGAAAGGAAAATATTTACAAAACATAGGAGCCACCGAAGGCTCAGACAAAACATTTTTTAAGAAAATGCCCATTTACTGGGTTGCTGAAAACTTCTTCACCTTCCAGATATTGCAACCTGTACGTGTTGTTTGAGAAAACCTCATAGATTTTGAAAGGCCTGATCCACAGGGCTTCAAATTTGCCGTGTTTTCCCTTATCTTGCTTAGGAGCATCCCATTTTAGCACTAGGTCCCCTATCTGGAATTCTTCCTTCTTGGCCTTCTTATCGAAAACCTGCTTGATCCTTTGCTGACGGTCCTAAATTCTGATCAGTACCTGCTCTCTATCCTGCTGGACTTCTATCAGTTGATGAATTCTTCTGATCATGTCATTGGGCTCTTCTTGATAATCCTGGAAGAATTTCGCTACGGGAATAGCCAGCTGAGATGGGAGGACAAATTCTGCTCCGTAAACTAACTGGAAAGGGGAGATGCCTATAGATCTCTTTGTGGTCACCCTATAGGCCCATAGAGTGAATTTCAGCTTCGAATTCCAAGCTCTTTTGTTGTCCTCCAGTAATCGTTTGATGATCCTTATTAGGCTCTTGTTGGAGGACTCTGCTAGACCATTTCCTTGGGGATAGTATGGGGTAGAGTGAATCATTTTGACCCCGAATTGTTCACAGAACTTGACTAATGGCTCAGCCTTGAAAGAGGCCGTGTTATTAGTAACAATCCTTCATGGGCAACCGAACCTTACGATGATGTCTTCCAGGAATCCAATGATTACCTTGTGGGAAGCACTCCTAGTGGGGATAGCTTCAATCCACTTGGTAAAGAAATCTGTGGCAGTCATGATCCATATATGCTGCCCGCTGGAAGCAGGGTGGATCTCTCCAATAAAATCTAGGCCCCATTGCTGGAAAGGTCCCGAAACAACTACGGGCTTTAAAGGCAGGGACTTGAGCTGTTGCTTTCCTGAAAATCTTTGGTATGTGACATAGGCTCTCACTCCTCTATGGACATCAACGAACAAGGTGGGCCAGTAGTACCAACCTCTGAGAATTTTGTGTGCTGTGGTCTTCCAGGAATGGTGCCCCCCACATAGGCCGCTGTGAAATTCGACCATGATCCTGTCGGCCTCTTGTGGGTCCATGCATTTTAAAAGCACTCCCAGGGGGTCTTTCCAGTATAAAATTTGATTGATAAGGCAGTACCTGACTGCCTTGAGCTTCAGAGCTCTTGCTTTGTTTATTTGCAGTCCATCTGGGGGCCGCAAATCCTAAAGAAAATATATGACATCCCTATACCAAGGACATCGAGCCAACAAGGGTTCTGTCTGAGGGCCTACGTCAGACAACTGATTCTGCTGATTTTCTGATCATGCATTGACGAAATCCACCTCCAAAGCTTTGCGATTAGCTTTAGCCAATAGCTTGGCCAAGCCTCGACCCTTGATCAATCTGGTAGGCCTTATCTCCAAGTCAAATTCTAGGATCTTGGCTATCCATTTACTCCTCTTCCCATCAATGTCGGGCTACACAAGGATGTCCTTCATAGAGGCTGAAGGAACGTATGCGGTCACTTTCGAGTGCAAGACATAGACTCTAAAAGCTTTGAGATATTTCACTAAGGCATAGGCCTGCTTCTCCATGATTTCATATCTGACCTCTGCATCTCTTAATGCCTTGCTGAAGAAGGCGATGGGTTTCTCTCGTCCTTCCTCATTTTTCTGGAACAAGACCGCTGCTACTGTATCAAAAGAAGCGAAAGAGAAGATTAGGAAATCTTTGGAATAGTCAGGACTGATCAGCACGGGTGCCTCAGTCAATGCCCTTTTTATTTGGACAAAATATTCCCTGGGTTCGGCCATCCATTTCACTTCATTTCCTTTCTTGAGCATAGTTGTGATGTGTTTCACCAGCTCAGCAAAATTCGAGACAAATCTCCCCAGAAAATTAATCTTCCCCAAAAAGGCTTGAACTTCCTTCTTAGACCTGGGAAGCGACATGGTCCAAAGTGCCTCTACTCTACTAGGATCAATCCTCACTCCTTCTGTTGACACTATATGGCCTAATAGATTCTCTTCCTTCATAGCAAACAAAGATTTTTTGGGATTTAGGGAAAGGCCGAATCTACGACACTTCGAAAAAACCTTTCTCAGGTGACAACAATGCTCTTTGTCAGACCTGGAGAAGAATGTTATGTCATCCATATAGATTACCACAAACTTATCTTTCTCCCCGATGAAGGCTATGTCCATAGCTCGCTGAAATGTCGCTCCTGCATTCATCATTCCAAAAGGAATTTTGGCATACCTGAATGTGCCCCACAGAGTGGTGAAGGCTGTCTTTTCTCTGTCTTCAGGCATGATCGATATCTGATTATAGCCCGAAAAAACGTCGATCATGGAAATCCTAGATGCACCGGTTACCCTCTGCAATATGTGTTTCATGTTAGGAAGGGGATAATTGTCTTTCTTTGAGCTCTTGTTCAGGTTCCTGAAATCGACACAAAGCCTGATTTTTCCACTTTTCTTTCTTACTGGAACCAAATTGGTCACCCATTAAGAGTATCTTAAGGGGACGATGATCTAGGCCTCTAACAACTTCTTCACTTCTTTCTCCATGACAGGCAACAACATGGGATTTATCTGTCTTAGCTTCTGCCTGAATGGCTTAGCATCTTCCTTCAGTGGGATCTTGTGCTCAGTGATGGATGTATCATACGTCTTGAGATCTTCGTAGGTCCATGCAAACACATAAGAAAACTCTCTCAGCAACTCAGTATATTCGGCCCTTTGTTCTTTGGTCAAACTCCTTGACATCTTGATGAACTTAGGCTCCTCTGGTGTGCCAATGTTGCAGTCGGCTGTGTCAACATCTTCATCTGCAACCCTACCCTTTACTGCCACATCATTCCCATCGAATAATATTTCTAAAGGAATTAGTCCCCTCAGAATGTGATTTCTAGGTAGCCGAATGATCTGGTGGTTAGCAATTTTATTTAAAAACACCTCAGGGTGATGGTCATCTTCCGTGTCAGGATCCTGATCAATGTGCAATGCAGAAAATTCATCAACAGACTGGAGAAATTTTTTGATTTCCAGATCATCTTCGAATACCTTCCAGTTCTTGACATTGTCTAGTACAGAGGGCCTATATTTTATTTCAACATCAGATTTGACCATAGGCGGTAGAGGAACTTTGAGCAAACTAGCTGAGACAGCTAGAGAATCGACTGAAGTATTTTCCCCCCTCAGAATGAAAGAAATGTTGAAGGCCAAGAAAAAACTATCAATCAGGTCACATACCTCATTTCTGTAACTCTTGAGTCGAGGATTCTTAGCCTGATAAGCGCTTCTGATCTGTTGGACCACCAACTCTGCATCTCCGAACACTGCTACTTCCCGGATTCCCATTTCCCTTGCGACTCTTAATCCTAGGATAAGAGATTCATACTCTGCCACATTGTTGGTAGATTCAAATTCTAATTTGTATGACAGAGATATGGTTTGCTGAGAAGGTGACACAAAATACACCCCGGCTCCAGCACCTTCCCTAGAACAGGCTCCATCAAATAACATTTTCCAGACAGGGGTGATGGAGGGAGGAAATTCATGAGGAGTGGTGGGCTGCCTTCTAAGTTTAAGAGGAGGCTCGAGAGCATGAGTGAATTGCAGTAAGCTGGAACCTAAATCAGTGTCCAAGGCAAAAATGGGATGGTTGGTGGGATTAGCTTCATCACTGATTATATAGGCTATCTGGGCTTCCCTATATAGCCTCCTATGTTCTCCTCCAAATACTGAGATAGTAGCATATGTGAGGTCCATCTGCAAAGTTCCCCCCCAATCTTTTTATCCAAGATCTTGATAATAACATACCGAACTTGGGGGGGACATCAACCACTACAATATCCATGACCACACTTTTCATGGGCAACTGAAACAAGGTCACGACCAGGTCTTTGATGACTCCTAGGCATTGAAATTTTCTGGAGTCAAAGGAATAGAGATCATGATAGGCTCGGGTGACTTCTAGCCCTAACTCTTCCATGACAGTTTTGGGCATGAGGTTGTGAGAAGCCCTTGAATCCATCGAGCAGTTGTGCAGTACCTTGTCATGTATGTTCAAGGAAGTGTAGAAGGGAGGGGATGAGTCATTCTTGTCTTCTACCATAGGACCTATAATAACTGCAGGCTTTTCATATTGCAAATTGATGGAGTCTATGGGAAGGCATGAGGTCTCAGACTGTAGAAGCTCGGAGAAGAGTTTCTTGAACCCTTCATGCTTAGTCAATTCGGTCAGGGGCACAAGGATTATGATCTTTTGAATTTCATGCTCGAAATTAAAAGAAGAGGTAAGCTTCGGGATATCTCTTATTTCGGGAGCATGACTCTAGACTATGGGAGAGAGGGGTTGGTGTTTCTTACCTATGTGACCGTCCGCTACTTCATTAGCAGGCTTCTCTGTTCTAGTGGGCTTCTCAGGAACATCAGGTGACACTGTCTTTTTCTTGGACCTCAGGTCATACCTGCCTCGGCTGCCAGTAGCCTTATCTCCCTTGCTCAGTTCATTTAGATGGCTGTCCATGAGAGACTGCTCGTATGCTGATTGAGTGAGATGAGGAAAAGGAGGAGTGTCTCTGAAGCAATGGATTTCAGGATCAATCTCATCTATTTCCCCTTCTTCCTCTTCGGCCACAAAATTGTTTTGAAAAGGGGCCTGAATTTTCTGGTCTTCTCTGTCTCTTCCCCTCTCTCTTTGCATAGTCGAGGAAGCAACATTGTTTGGCCTCCTGAAACCTCCTGTGTTTTCGGCGTTTTGAGGGCCCTTGTATGCTTGCCTCCCTTCCACCTTCATTCTCTCCATCTTTGCAGACAGAGACTTCACCATCTTGGTCAGTTCATCCACTTGAGGGTGGGGCACCGATGGGCCAGAAGTTGAGGCTTCAGATCTTCCCCTTCTTCTATCTGCGTCGGCCTTGTTCCTCAGTCTATCAGCTTCTAATACATTGGATTCCACTTCTATGGCTGCATCTTGCATTTGAGATAAGGAGGTGGCTCTTCTTTCTCTCAATAAAAGACAGAAATCGGGGCCAAATGCACTAGCATAAGAAATCTTAGCCGAGGCTTTTGAAGGATTTATTTCTGCGGGAATCTTATTATACATCTTATTGAATCTTTTGGAGAAGTCAGAGACATACTCTCCTTCCATCTTCTTCAAAGACCCGAACTCTGTCATGTAATACATGAAATCCTTCCTATCTCCCCACTGCCTTAGGAAAACACTATCCAAGGCTTCGATCCTAGCAATAGATCTAGGGGCCAATCCTCTAAACCATTTCCTCACCTTGCCATCCAGGCTCTGGACGAAGACTCTCATCCAGACATCTTCATTTTCAATGTTCAGGTTGTCTGCATAACTGTAGAAAGCAACTAGGTGCTCTTCCGCAGTTATGTCCCCTTCTCTAGTGAACTTGGGCATATACTTCAAGTAATCTCCAGCTGGGAGAGGATTCATAGGATGGGGTAGGATTAATGGAGCATATTTGGCAGTGACTATGGAATCCATTCTATTTAGAGGGGGATTAGTACCAGCCATAGGAATATTAGGTGGAGGAGAACTTGGAGGAGAAGGAGTTCGCGAGGGGGCTACTGGGAATGAGTCTCGAAGTGGAGTGGGAAACAAGAGGGGATTTAAGGAGAAGGCTAACGAGCTCAAGTTAGCAGGTGATCCTCTTTGCACAGGAGTGGTAAAACTAGGCGTGGGGAAATATTCTGTGGTCCTGGGTCTGCACTAGGGTACAACTTCGGAGGAGAGGGGAGTGACAAGGGTTTCTCCCTCCAATCCCAGACCAGGAGGGTGTTAAGGTCCTAACCCGCACATAGGTAGATCAATGTATTCGGATGTAATAAAGGTCAATATTAATAAGGCCTTTTAATAAAATAGAATAAGGTGGATGTAAGAAGACCTAATATAAGCTTTCGCTTCTAGAAGGATCTTCCTCTAGATGCTTCTCTTAATAGACATATTTAGTATAAATAAGAGGCGAGGGTATGAGAACCCTAGCTTGGAGATTATTGCAACAGAGCACTGCTTGACTGGAGGTTTCCCCCTCGAAGAGGCCTGTGAACATTACTATCTGAATCAAAGTGATATTTCTGTTGCTATTTCGTATATGATTTCTGTGTATTGTGAAGATTATGCTGGATATTTTACTGTCATTCTGTCATTTCTAGTATTTAATTTCTATTCTGCATATTTTATATATCTGGTATCTTGCAGAGGGGAAAACTCAGCAGGAACACTCCCGAAATTCAGGAAACGGGACACCTCGAAAGGAAGTCGGTCAAGAATTTGAGGAGGAGAAAATGGAGTTATTACAAAAGGAGATGGAAGATTACCTGGTTTGGCGATGGAAGCTTCTTCTTCAGAGGCCTTTCCTTTTCTGAGAACCACCTCTGGATCAGTTTCAGGTGTAGCTAGAGGCAGCTGTGGGTAAGACCGCATGTGTCTGCCTCTGAAAGCCACAATTAATACGACAGGTTCACCACAGTGGATTTGTCACAATGGAGTCGCCAGGTGCACAGTAGCAATCTTCAAAGGCTTTGATACCCGATGCACCTTCAGAATCAGAGGCTCAATGCCATTCAATCCCGGGGAAAATTTTCAACTTCGTCCCCGGCAACGATGCCAGAAATGTTGGCGACGGAAGTCACCCCTGGATTGCAGCAGGAGCAGAGCCCGACGCCCATTAGTTTATGTCACGATTTGTTTAATGGGGTGATCAAATGGAAGATAACTCAAAACAATGTGTTCCTAACTCCGAAACTAGGGCAGGCATGCATGGGCAAGTGAGGTCTTAGATAAACTTCAGACAATAAGTTGTAGTAAGGGTGAGTAGGGGGAAGACTTGTATAAGAGCAATGCAGGGGTCTATTGTTAACATCAGGTTCCTAACAGACTGTAGGGGAAAACATCTAAACGCAAGATCTTCTTACATTCAAATGCAGAAAACTGGAGAATACAACAATGCAACGATAAATCCTTTATCATAACATAATTGCAGACATTTGCACGAATCAGTCGATCACGAACTCTCTCAGTATGAGACGAAAACCAGATGGAGTGGGAAGACTATCTATCATTAAACAAGAAATCTTACATACCAATATACAACCAGAGAACTAGAGTCTGTGCTAAAACTTTACCATTGGGAGCTTCGCTCTACCATCGATCCTTTACAAAATACAAATACTGAGTCTATATACTCAGAAAAATTGCCTCACAAAGACGTCCTTAGTCATCCAAGGCTTAATGTCCCTTCAACCAAATTTGGACGGGTATTCTTTGTCAGACGCCACCTTAACTACGCATGGCTCCCACAGGGGGAGTAGCTGAGACAGTAAATGCTGAGTTAGCATGTGCAGACCTCCTCTGGCTAGTTGAGAACTCGGCATGGCTTATCTAAAAAAATGGGCATACAGGGCCCCCTCGAGCAGACCGCTTGACAGACCATTCATACTTTACACTTAATGCACGAGGAGAGGTTTCAACCGCCCCTTCTCACCCTCATTTATTCCAAGTGAAGATCAAGACTGAAATCATATCAGATGGCACCTGGAGATCGCGATGAACCTTTCGGCGACTAAACCCGACATCTTTGGCCCATTTCGCACAGCTTTTCTCTCTTCTCAAGTGACCATGGGCTGAGACCATGTGCTTATACCCAAGGCCCTTTCGACATTCGCGAATAAGAAGGGGCTGATCCCTATTTCTTGAAATTGTGATGAGTGAAACGCCGAGATAGCTTAATTTTGCGCCACGCGCCCCTCTAGATCTGAAGGTTTTGAACTCTCCTGATGATGCCGTGGGCCCCAGGCCCTAGACGCTCTCATCACTTCGCGCATCAGGGATATGAGGGAGCTGCTCCTTGCGCTTTGAAATCGCAATGGGATAAAAGGCAGGGAGCCTAATCGCGCACCAGGTGTCCCCTTTAGGTGCTTTCAGCGCTTCGGGGTTCGGGGTTTCGAAATGTGCAACGACATAAAACCTTCACCCTTTGAACTCGCGACTGCCAAAAATCCGACGCGAATGGATCTCGGGCCACGCGTCCTTTGAATGGATGGCTGCTACTCTTTCTTGCATATGATGTGGGGGCAATCTATTTGCGCTAATATCGGCGCAAATTTGCTATCGCGATTTCCCGTCGGCCGCCGATCTGCCCCAATGGACGAATCTGGACCGTCGTCAATATAATTTCGCTCGCTTACTCGCTTGGAAGATTGAAACGAGATTTTTCTGTGCTGCGCTTGGGCGCTTCTCCTATGACTTGCAGACTTGAATACTCTTGTGCCCTCGACAAGAAATGTTACTAACACCCTCGACTCCTATTTATACTAAATATGTCTATCAAAAGAAGAATCTAGAGGAAGATCCTGCTAGAAGCATAAGCTTCCATTATGTATTCTTACATTCGACTTATTCTATTTTATTGCAAGGCCTTATTAATATTGACCTTTATTGCTTCCAAATATATTGTTCTACCTATGTACGGGTTAGGACCCTAACATGTCCTCCCCCTTGAAAACAACCTTGTCCTCAAGGCTTGAGATGTGAAAATTGTTGCAGAATGGTAGCTGGTTCCCAAGTGGCATCTGCTGGAGTTGTATCTTTCCACTGGACTAACACCTCCTTGATGGTTCTCTGATGTAGGCGAAGCTCACGATGGTCCAAAAATACTTGTGGCTGTAGCCAAATGGATCCTTCTTCGACTAACTCGGGAATGTTGGTTTGAATTTGTCACTTAGTTCCAATCACGTTCTTTAAGCATGAAACATGAAAAATAGGATGTAGCTTCAATTGACTGGGAAAATCTAACTGATAGGCTACTTGTACCACATGCTTGAGAACGGTATAAGGACCATAAAATTTGGGTGTTAGCTTCTGACAATGCTCGATATTGAGGGAAGTTTTCTTTTAAGGTTACAGTCGAAGAAAAACCTGATCCCCTTCTGCAAATTGACATTGAGAGTGACCTTGATTTGCTTGTTGCTTCATGTGATTATGTGCCATGAACAAATTCTCTTTGAGGGTACGGAGAATAGAATATGAAACTATAAGTGTTTGGTCAACCGCCTGGACCTTTGAGACACCAGGTAAGTATGAGAGAACTGAAGGTGGATTTTGTCCATATACCGCTTCAAAAGGAGTCATGCGTGTAGCTGTATGGTATGAAATTATGTACCACCATTCAACTAGGGGTAACCATTGAGCCCACTGATTTTTCTTTTCCGAGGAAAAACACCTCAAATATGTTTCCAAACACTTGTTGACAACTTTCATTTGACCATCAGTCTGGGGATGATAAGTTGTGCTGAGATGCAATTGGGTTCCTTGTAGCTTGAACAGTTCTTGCCAAAAATTGCTTGTGAAAGTTGGGTCGCGATCAGAAACAATAGAGTGCGGCATGCCATGAAGCTTGAAGACCTGATCCATGAAAATTTGAGCCACCGTGGATGCTGTAAACAGGTTTTGAAGAGCGTAGAAATGAGCATACTTGGAAAGGCGATCAACAAGCACCATGATGACTGATTTATTTCCCAATTTGGGTAAGCCGATAATAAAATCCATAGAGAGATCCTTCCAAATAGTAGGTGGAATCGGGAGCAGTTGTAGTGTGCCCAAAGATTTGATTGTTTCTCCCTTATTGCGTTGACACACATCACATTCAGTGACAAAATTATGAATGTCATGTTTCATACGATCCCATAAAAAAGAACGTTTGACCCTGTCATAAGTTTTGGTGAACCCGGAGTGCCCCGCTGTGGATGTAGCATGAAGCTCAAAAAGTACCGTGGATTTAATATTTGATTGTTTACTTAACTACAAACAACCTTTGTATCGAAGCTTATCATGGAGCCAAGAGTACCCTGGGGAAGCTGGAGCATTGGAATGCAATTGTTGGATTAGATGCAAACTTTTGGGATCTTGTAGCCATTCCTAGCGAACGACTTGGAGCCAATCTGGTACAATGAAGGAAAGAGAAAAAAGGGATCCTTCATCTTCATATTTTCGGGAAAGTGCATACGCAACCACATTGTCTTTGCCTTTCTTGTAAATAATCTCATAATCCTATCCAAAGAGCTTAGTCACCCATTTTTGTTTCTCCGGGGAGGAAATGTGTTGTTCCAGAAAATACTTGAGGCTTTGATGTTCTATCTTAATTTGGAAACGTTGCCCTAATATAAGGGTGCCACAGATCAATGACATGCAGAAT
Source organism: Picea engelmannii (assembly GCA_009831015.1). NCBI lineage: Eukaryota > Viridiplantae > Streptophyta > Pinopsida > Pinales > Pinaceae > Picea > Picea engelmannii. The sequence goes on from ML823964.1 coordinate 55,177, forward strand.
AACCAATATTTCCTTTTCATAGATTGATTTTCCCAGATTTATTTTAGATAGTTGCTTGCTGGTAAAGGCCAAAGGACGACCCTCTTGCATAAGGACAACACCAATTCCTTTCCCTGAGGCGTCACATTCCAAGACAAAGGTCTTTGTGAAATCGGGAAGGGATAGGACTGGAGTGGTGCACATGGCCATCTTCAAGGTTTGAAAATATTGATAAGCGTCTGGATTCCAAGTGAAAGAGTTATTTTTTAGGAGAGAAGTGAGAGGTGCTGCAATCTTTCCATAGTTATTAACAAACTTGCGATAATACCCTGTTAAGCCCAGAAATCCACGCAATATTTTGAGAGTCTTTGGCTAAGGCCAGTCTTGCATAGCTTCAATATTTTTAGGATCCACCCTGACGCCATCCTTGCCAACCAGATGACCCAAGTATTCTATTTATAAGGCGCCAAAAGCACATTTAGACTGTTTCAGGAAAAGTTGGTGCTGAGAGAGTAGATGGAGAACTCGATCCACATGAGCAAGATGGTATGTCTAGGTTTTTCTATAGATGAGGATATCATCAAATAAAACTAAGACAAAATGAAGGAGAAAAGGATGGAAGACATGATTCATGAGGCTTTGGAAGGTGGAGGGGGCATTGCACAAGACAAAGGGCATGACCAAAAACTCATAGTGGCCCTCATTAGTTCTAAAGGCAATCTTGGGAATTTATACCTCTTTCATATGTATCTGGTGGTATCCTGAATGAAGATCAAGTTTAGTAAAGAATTGGGTGCCACTCAATTCATCCAGGAGGTCATCAATGACAGGAATGTGAAATTTTTCTTTAATGGTAACATTGTTGAGGGCATGGAAGTCAGGACACATTCGCCAAGAACCTTCTTTCTTCTGGACCATGACCACAATAGAAGAGTAGGGGCTCATACTAGGGCGGATGACGCCTGCATTAAGGAGTTCCTGGACCATTTTCTCAATTTCATTTTTTTGGGAAAAGGGGTGACGATACAAACGAATATTGGGAGGAAGGCTTTCGGGTACAAGGGGAATGAAATGATCATGAACACCATGGGTAGAAGGGAGTCCTTGGGGAGTTTAAAATACCACTTGATGTTTGGAAAGGATGGCTTGGAGGTCTTGCGGCACCGAGGGTGTCTTTGTTTCTTGTATGGCATGGAGTTGGGAAATAACACTAGAATGAACTTTTTTGAGCAGCTTTTCCATGCGATGGGAACTAATGATCTCAGGTGAACTGATAGTGATGCTTTGGAACTTATATTGGTGGCCCTCCTGGTCGAATTACATGGTTAATTCCTTAAAATCCATGAGAATGGGACCCAAAGTCCTTAGCGAGTCTGCACCCAACACAATGTCACAACCGCCCATGTCGATAGAAAACATATAATATTTCAGGTGGTAGTCACCAATTTGGAGATGCACATTTTCACAATTCCCTCCACATTTCATGGAGCCACCATTGGAAATCATGATTTGGAAATTATTGACGGCATGGATGTAGCAATGAGTTTCTTGGGCAATGCGGCGATGAATAAAATTATGGGTGCTTCCACTATCAACCAGAATGATGACCTTCCAATTATTGATGTAACTGATTAGCTTGAGGGTTTGGGGAGTAGAGAAGCTAGTGAGAGCATTGAGGGAAATGACCGGTTCTACCTCAGAAGGGTCTGAGGGAGGAGTTATGTCAGTGGTTTTAGGTGACTCATACACAAGGGGAGTTTCAACATCCTCCTCCGAAATATCCTCGGAAATGGACATAAAAATATTTTGTTCCTTACACTTGTGGCCCGGGAAATATTTGTCATCACAATTATAACAAGGGCCTTTGAGTTGGCATTCAACCATTTCATCCCTAGTCAATTTTTGGATCTTTAGTGGAGCGGAGGGAGTAGTGGGATTTAGTGGTTTAGGGCGAGGGATAAATGATGGTTTTCGGTTTTGGGAAGATACAACTTGTTGTGCTTATTTATCTCTTTTAGTAGCCTCCACCCAACTCTGAGGTCGAGCCATGAGGACATGGGCCCGAATCTCATCCTTGAGGCCACTGATAAAACACTCTCGGAAAAAGGCATCAGACATGCCCTCTGTCCGAAAAGCCAAGCGATCAAAGGAAGCTATAAATTCTTCCACTGTTCCTCATTGTTTTAACTTTATCAAATGGCCCAAATGGTTGGTGTCAGTGTCAAAGTGTTCATAAAGCTCTGTCACAAAGTGTGTCCAAGCAATATACCCTTGACATGAAGTTTTTCTCCATTGCCACCATTCCCAACGTTCTTGATCTAGATGGAGAACACCATACCGGAGTTTTTCCAAGTCATCTATAATGCTATATAAAGAGAAATAATGTTCCATTTGTGTTACCCAACCTGTGGGGTCCGAACCATCAAATTTGGTCACATCCACCTGCAGGAGGCGTAGGTCATGTTGAAAGTGATGGTGCTTAAAGTTACGGGAATGAGAGGAATGTTCACCTTCAATATGTGGAGGTGAGTCATAGGAAGGGTTATCTATAGGGATATGAATCTTGGTGCAGAGTGACGAGAAGACAGATTCAAGCTGGGTGGTCAGGTCTTGTTTGATTTCCTCCATTGAGGTCTGGATGGTTGTATTGATGGCGACAACATTGGCACTGAGTTGTTTCACTTCTTATTGGGTCTCAATGAGACTATATTGCAAGGTATTAAAGCGATATTCCAAGTCTTGGCTACGGGTATGGGCCATGAGGATGAGGGAACCAAAAAGGGGCAGGCGGGGTCAGAAATTTTGTCGAAAAATGATATGTATGAATGTGATAAGGGTGAAGAGATGAATCCAATGGAATAGGTCTCAAATAATGGTGAAAAAATTTCCTGACTTTTTTTCTTTACACCTGCAGAGTTATACTCCGGTCTGAAGAATACTGCAGTGATGAAATGCCCAAATGCTTAACCAAGAAGAAATGTGTAGTGATTTGGCAACCCGAACACTGTTGTGCGGCAATAGATCTTGTCTGTTTTAATTTGTTTATGTTTCTGTCCCCAAGGGTTAGGTATTCAAGGGTTCTACAGACAAGGGTTTGCCTTATGCTATAGCTCTTTGATATACGTGCGGGGTCCAATAGTAGTACTCAGCCCAATATCTCAGTGAACTAACTAAGGATGATAGACCATACCATTAGCCATACTACCTGACTACCCAGGTACTAGAGAGTATCTTCCCGAGTGCTATTATCGATGGCAATATAGTAGTTAGGCGACCAATCAGTTTATCTAAAGAGGGCTTCAGGTAATCTAGGCCAATCCGTACACAGGTGTTGTCTGATGCGCTACCACTCGAAGGGGTACCAATAGGGGTTACAAGGGTGGCCAACATATGTGCACTTAAGTACCACTTGTATTTCCTGCATATATGAATCCCTCAACCGTGGGTTTATGTGCATAACGATAGATCTATGTGGCTTAAAGACACCAGAATACGTCTCTACCCTGAAAAAAAAATTAACCCACACTTTCTGCCGAGGAAATTTATCTGATACCACTTGTAATATACCAGATATAAAAAGTATGCAAAACATAAACAAAATGCTAGACATGGCAGAATAACAACAATATAACTAGAAAAATCACCACAATAGCATTGAAATGATATAAGAATAACAACAGATATAACACTTTGATTCTGAAAGCAATGTTCATGGGCCTCCTCGAGGGGGCAACCTCTAGTTGAGTAGAGATCTATTACAATAATATCCAAGATAGGGTTCTCATACCCTTGACTCCTATTTATACTAAATATGTCTATCAAAAGAAGCATCTAGAGGAAGAATCTTCTAGAAGTGGAAGATTCTATTAGGGCTTCTTACATTCGACTTATTCTATTTTATTGCAAGGCCTTATTAATATTGACCTTTCTTACATTCAAATATATTGTTCTACCTATGTGCGGGTTAGGACCCTATAAATTTGTATATGGAACCATTGGGTAAGGGAGATCCAGGTATCAATTAAATAATATGTTTGACATGGAAGTGCATACACACCCATATAGGTGAGGAAAATATATCTCTATATTCTTCTATAACCTTGTCCATATTCTTTTGTTGTGTAGAGAGATACTGTGCTAAAGTTGTGGTGGTTGTAGTGACTTTTTTTTCACCTTATTAACTAACCATGAAGATGAAAAACTTCTCATTCTAAGATATCACCTTTCAACACTGCTTTGCTAAGATCAATGAAATTGTAGCAGTCAGAACTACTCTCGTACCCTATAGGGATGACCTCTGAAAGTAATAATGACACTATAGGGAGAGAAATCGTAAACAACATGATGCTTTTAGATATAGGGTTATCTTAAAATAACATCACAAAATACTCCATCTTTGAAAGGATTGATGACATAGGACATGCTACATTGTGGGTTGACATGAAGGTCTCATCCCTGGCTGAACCAACTAATGGTGTATGGTTGGGGGTGTGGCATTTTTGGAAGATTTGAAAATCTTTTGATGATCTCAGCTAAGATCAAGTTGTTATGGCTCCTTTGTTATGGCTCCTGATGTAAACAATGGAATGTAGTGGGGTCCCCTTCATCCAAATTTATGAATGGAAGAGGCACTCCCCCTCCTCAAGATCCTGTAACTCGCCTGGTTGGATATTTGTGGTTGTGATGGTAGCACTAGGTTTTGAATTGATGATATGTTTCCCCTAATCTTGTTTTGAATTTTAATTTGAGTGAGGGGTCAAATATTTTTCTTTAATATCGATCAACAATGAATGTTTTGAGCAACATTCATTAGTGTTTTGCTAGGGGATTTTGTGGAACTCACACCACTTCCTAGTGTCCTTCTTCAACTTCTCATTTCCCTTATTTTCTTGCAACTTGGACTGGTTGTCTTGAGGTTCAATTTCCCTTATTTGTCCCTTGTGATATGAGTTAGGGAAACATTTACCATACTTCTATCCATTGTTTTATGAGTTAGGGTACCTTTACCATTCATACAAGGAAAAATTGGCTTTAGATCCACCTTTGGTCAATTGACTTAGGGGCCAAGCAATATGAGAGAATCCCAACACAAATTTACAATAGAAGTTGGTGAGGCCCAACAATGTTAAAAGATCTATTAGATTTATCGGGGCTATCCTGTAACATCCCCAACCACCTGTTGGGCTATGCCACTTGAAAAATTTCTTGTTCTGATACCAATTTGTAACATACCCAACTTGTTAACTGGGCACTTCACTCCAAAGAATTGTCTTGTTATCAACTATGATACCATACTGTAATGTTTCCATTGCCAACAACTAAACAATATTGCGTTGATACAAATTAGAACATATAAATACTCTGCAATGCATGTTTACATACATAATTATAGAATTATACACACACCATAAACATCATAAGCCCATGAAATAAAATGCATAATTATTACTACAACACATGGTTAATATACAAATAACACTTATCTTTGATTAAAGGTACACCAAATGCGTGCATACATTCCAAATTCCTCCTAGCCTTAGACCACACTGCTTATCACTCTCAGTAGTGGGTCACCCCCGAGATGGGGCTAAAATCCACTTGGGTAAGGATTCCTAGCCACCCTAACTTATCTTAGTCAACATGAAACTTCAGTCATAGGTAATTTGGTCACAGGTGACTCAATCACATGATACTCCGTCAAAAATGCCAATTCATATTCATATCCTATAGTCCCTTAATCTTCACATACCTATCCCACCACATGATGTGTGCCCCTTCTCTGCTCAACAGTCCTTCAGATTCCCCACTTCCCTTCCAAGGCTTTGATAACAGGTCAAACATGAAGTCTTAGAGCCCTGTCGCTGCAGTTTGACACCTCGAGAAAAAACTTCCCTACAATTATCTTACCTGGAGAGAATGCAATGTCCCATGGGCCTGGAAACCCACCTCTTCAGTATAAATCTCCAAGATAAGTAATGTACATGTATCTGCGATAATAATCAGCATAATACTAATCCCAGTAATAACAAGGTTCAATGACAATAACAGTCATATACAGTTCCCAGTTGAATGATCACATGACTGATCGAATGATAGAAAATAGGTACTAAGTCCAAAATATTTGGATGCATGTTCCCAACTTGACTCTTGTCATTTTGAGAACTATCTTAAGTCCACATGTCCCCCTCCTCAGACTTAGGATAAAATAATATCCACATTTTATACTTTAAGGAATATTAATATAATATTCCTTTGGGTTTAAGCCCCCTTAAATTATCCCCCCCTTAACCTCAGCCAATGGAGTTATATCCCCCCATACTCTTTTACATGGTCGATCTTTTGCAGTGATGTATTTTCATTATATTTTCATGTGATTACATTTACATTCTCAGTACAAAAGTACTGATTTTTTTCATCTAGGCTCACCATCCTAAAAACCATAAAGATAACGTGCTAAACTAGTGCACATGAAACTTCTGGGATGCATACACTCTTCTTTCAGTGTGCCAACCTTGCACCTTTCACAGGTGTGTGTTACATCATGACATATATACAACAAGGCTCTTTGGCCTCCAAAATTGCGCACTAAGTCGATGTGCGCTGAATCATGGAATGTGTGCCATCCTGGAAGGCTCCTCCTTTAGTGCACCCTCCTTGCATGCTTATACTGGTGCACACTGTATACTTCAAGTTTTCCCTCTTTTAGTGCACCATTCCTGTGCACTTACACATATGTGTGCCAAATACATTAAACTGCATGCTATATCATTTAAAAACTGCATGCACTCCTTTGGTGTGATATTAACGCGAACTAACTTAATGCACAATACCAAACCAAGGATCTTGTTCCTTCAACTCACCAACTTACATGTAAAGTACAATTACACTTATATATACAATTGGGGTTCATCCTCGGGGTATTACCTTCCCCTCCCCCTTATTTATGCATTGTCCTTAGTGTAGTATATACATATTTACATCCAAAATTTCAAAAATCTTCAAAACTATGTGGGTGTTTCACCCGCATAGCATCCTCATGCTCCCAAGTTGCATCCTCAGGGCCGTACCAGGTCCATTTTACCTTTTCTTTCCCTATGGATTGATTTGAAGCTGTTTGATATTATGATCCAATATGCCCACCCGATGCACTTGAAAACCACCTTCTTGCTCCACTTGAATCACATTCCAATCAATGACATGATTAATATTAGGTAGATACTTTTTAATAAATTATATATGGAATACATTATTAATTCATATTTATGAAGGCAATGAAAGCATGTATGCTATAGGCCCAATCCTTTCCAAACTGCATGCACTCCTTTGGTGTGATATTCATGCGCACTAACTTAATGCGCAGTACCAAACCAAGGATCTTGTTCCTTCAAGTCACCAACTTACATGTAAAGTACAATTACATTTATATATACAATTGGGGTTCATCCTCGGGGTATTATCTTCCCCTCCCCCTTATTTATGCACTATCCTCAGTGCAGTATATACATATGTACATCCAAATTTTCAAAAATATTCAAAAATATGCGGGTGTTCCACCCGCATAGCATCCTCATTCTCCCAAGTTGCATCCTTAGGGCCGTACCAGGCCCATTTTACCTTTTCTTTCCCTATGGATTGATTCTGAAGCTATTTGATCTTCTGATCGCACTTGAAAACCTCCTTATTTATCCACTTGAATCACATTCCAATCAATGACATGATTAGTATTAGGTACATACCTTTTAAGAAATGATATATGGAATACATTATTAATTCATATTTATGAAGGAAAGGAAAGCATGTATGCTACAGGCCCAATCCTTTCCAAACTGCATGCACTTCTTTGGTGTGATATTCACGCGCACTAACTTAATGCGCAGTACCAAACCAAGGATCTTGTTCCTTCAACTCACCAACTTACATGTAAAGTACAATTACACTTATATATACAATTGGGGTTCATCCTCGGGGTATTACCTTCCCCTCCCCCTTATTTATGCACTGTCCTCAGTGCAGTATATACATATGTACATCCAAATTTTCAAAAATCTTCAAAAAGATGTGGGTGTTCCACCCGCATAGCATCCTCATGCTCCCAAGTTGCATCCTCAGGGCTGTACCATACCATTTTACCTTTTCTTTCCCTATGGATTGATTATGAAGCTGTATGATCTTCTGATCTAATATGCACACCCAATGCACTTGAAAACCGCCTTCTTGCTCCACTTGAATCAAATTCCAATCTATGACATGATTAGTATTAGGTACATACTTTTTAAGAAAGGATATATGGAATACATTATTAATTCATATTTATGAAGGAAAGGAAAACATGTATTCTACAGGCCCAATCCTTTCTAGGCTTTCAAATGGCCCAAAAAAACGCATGACCAACTTTGAGAAATTTCCCAACTTCACGGAACTTCTGTTGGCATTTAATTTCAAGAACACATGATCACCCACATTAAATTACCTATGAGCTATGCCCTTATCAACATAGTTCTTTTTCCTGTCCCAGGAAACATTTAAATTTTGTTTTATTTTTATAATCTATTCTTCCATTTCCCTGAGTAGTTCTGGTCCAACCACTGTGTGGTCTACTGGGTTGTCCCAATTCATTGGTGTGTTGTATTTTATGCCATAAAGTGCCTCAAATGGGCTCATCTTCAAGGATGTTTGGTACCCATTATTGTAAGCAAACTCTACCAAGTGTAGATAATCCTCCCATTTGGATGGTTTATCCATCACATACATCCTTAGCATATCTTCTATTACATGATTCACCCTTTCTGTCTTCCCATCCGAATCCGGATGATAAGCTGTGCTAAAATACAGATTTGTTCCAATTCCTTTGAAAAATCCCTTAAAAAAATTTGATGTAAATTTTAGATCTCTGTCAGACAA
>ML823965.1:9329-33328 GCA_009831015.1 Picea engelmannii
AGAAATTTAAAGAATCTTCTATCTGGGAGGTGTCAGAATCATCCTCAGATACTTGGTTGTAGGGAGTGTCATCTATAGAGGAATCACTATCTGTAAGGGATAGGTATTCACCATCTGAACGGTTATCAACTAGTTCCCATTCCGATGGATCATATCCTGTTTGAAAAAGATCTATGATTTTATTCTGGAACTTAGTCTTAGACCGCAGAGGACACTGAGATGCCCAGTGGCCAGGATTTTTACAGATAAAGCAGGAAGACTGCTTTGCTTTAAAATTCTATGGCTGTCATTTAAAGAAAGCTTTCTTTTTGGAGGGATTGGTCCTTGAGAATTTTCTAGGAAATTTCTTTGAAAATCTTTTCTTCCTAGAATTACAGTTAGAACATTCACAGTCTTTTTTACAGGCTTTCTTTTTCTGTTTACAACCAAAGTGATAAGTTTAAGTAAACGTATCACAGACAGAAGAATCAAATCCTAATTGCTTTTTTAGGGATTTTTGAGTCTTCTTGCGAAGACATTCTTTTTGTAGAGCAGTTATTATTTGCTCTTGCAAACCAACTAGAGATAATTCAAAAATATCAATTTCTAGATCATCAAGTCTTTCTCTAACTATTTCTGGTATTTTTCCAGGCATAACAGATAAATATTTCCTGAGGTATGCTATGTTCTCTGGATCTGGTACTTTGTAGAGGAGGTCTTGCATGGTACAGAAGAATTTAGGAAGTTGGGATATATGGCATAACTGTTGATTCATGTACAAATCTGCAAAATGATTTGTATCAAGTTTAATATCACCATAAAATTCATGAATAACAGCTTTAACAAGCTCATCAATTGGTCTTTCATGGTTCAATATTCTGAGCTTTCTCTTGGGAGTAACTCTTTCCCACCAGATTCCTAGATTCCCAGTAAATCCCCAAGTCAATCTTAGAGCTAAATCACTCCAAGATACTTTATCTTTGAATAAGATTTTCTGGGTTTTAGCCCAAGCTTGCCATTTTTGGATCATCTTCGTGATCTCAGTTTTTGATTTGCAATTAACATCTGAGATAGGAGCACTCTCTATGTTAGAGGTGGAGAGTGTAGGATGATCAGGGTCCTGAGGGGCTTTCTTGGAAGTACCATACTTTGCATTACACCATTTTTCCCAAGAAGACTGATATGAGGGTCTGGTTGAGGGTTCTCCTTCTTCTGATTTTCTTGATTGAGAAGGATCAACATTAGTGGACTGTCCCTCTTCTCCATCGATGACTTTGAGAAAGGGTACTATAGGAATTCTGCTTTGAGAAGCTTGTTTTATTTCATCTTCTATTTCAGAAGATTGTCTTTTGACTAACTCTATTTTATTTACAGCAATTTCCAAAACTTCAGCAATCCTGGCTAAAGTAGGATTTGGAATGTCACAGACTATCTGTTAAAGGGTTAGTTGTTTCTGTTCTTCTTTAGGACTAGAAGAACTAAACCATTTGAAAGAGGCATCTCCTTCAATTTCTTCAACCAAATACTTTTTACATTTTTACCAAATACCAATTTTTACATTTTTCTTTTTTTTTATAACAATCTTCTTTATATTAATCTACTGATCTCACAGATTACAATATCATGCAGGAGGCATGAATTACAGACACAGACTATAAACTATAACTGCACAGGAAAGCAGGGCATTTAGTCTTATGTCTTCTTATAACAAGAAGATTAGACAGGCTCTTGGTCGACTGCTCAGGCAGAAACTAGTTTATGACTCAACACTTATGGCTCTGATACCAATTTTTACAGAGTAGAACCATATACGCAGAGATCTTACAATTTACACTTGAGATCAGTGTTTTTCATTCACAATCACAAGTTCCCGAAGGCGAGTGAAGAGTGAAGAGGATACACACTGCTCGACTTCTACCCAAACTCTAAGACTCATACTAGACTCTCTCCCGAATTCTGAATGAATCAAAATGAGAGGGGTGGAGTCTTATTTATATAAAATTGAGCAGGTTACCGGTAAGCAAATACTGGCAACTGCCGGTGACCAAAGATTCCATGAAGTGGATGGGGCAGCTGTGGACTACAGCTGTTATCTCGTCCCTTGGAGGTTCGGCCATATGGGGACCCATACCAACTTTTACGGAATGACATTGACTAAAGTAATTATTCCAAATCACATGAATACACTATGGATTTCTACAGGAACCCACAGAACTGTCGGGACACCACTGTGGGCCCAATAGACATGAAAGGAATATCTTTATTACAAAGTAGGACAACTGGGTCCATCATGCTTCCATTCTATTTACAATATTATATTCTCCTACAGAATCAAAAGAAGTGTCACTATCATAACCATAACCAAAGTGACTGCGAGGTGGCGAACTGCGATCATCTGAGAAAGGAGGAAGTCCACTGAAACATTTGTAGAATGGCGATCCTTTCATAGTTGGTATCAACTCATCCTCTGGAACACATATGTCACCAAAATAATCACTAGTGACCTTATAGCTGGGAGGCTGAGCTGGCTCAGTTGGCTCGATCTTTAATTCACTGCCCATGAATGATAGTTTGAAGACAAACCATCCTTCATAATGTGCGGCTTCTTCAATTTTAGCTCTGAACCATTGAATGAAGGCTTCTTTATCAGCAAGAAAGAAATCAACATCTCTGGGACAATAGGTCCAGAATAAGATGTACAACCATCCAGACCACCAATAAGGATATGCTTTAAAAATAGCACATTCAAATATAATCCAGCATGATCCATCATATTTTGTCTGCAATATCATTTTACAGTAATCTTCATAGGTGATAGCTGGTGTATATAGTACAAAATAAACTTGTCCCTGATAAGGTCCTCCAGTCATTGTTCCTTTAGCCACATTATGGTTATTTCTAAAATAACTGTAAAAGTTTTGGTGATTATAAGACATCACCCAATTATTTAGAATATCTATACATGCAGGACTGGATTTTATACAGCACACTAAACACTCAAAACAATAACAATATTTACAATTGTCACACACTAGGATCCATTTGAATCCTGGTGGAGGAGAATCCCTTATGCTCAAGGAGGATGAAGCCATTTAATTGTTTTATCCTTTTCTTTGCTTGTAGCTGCTTCTCTTGTTAATAAATCAGCTACATAATTATTTTTTCCTGGCTTATATTGGATTTCAAAATCAAATCCGTCAAGCCACAAGCTCCAACGCAATACCCTGTTATTTCCCTATTCCAACAATCTTTGATTAGTAATCATGCCCTTCATATGTTTCAGGTCAGTTCTAACAATAAAATGTAAAGGTTTTAGAAATAGCCTGAATTTCTTGATGCCATTTTTGACAGCAAGTATCTCTTTGTGGGAGGAAGGGTATCTTGACTCAGCATCACTAAAACATCCAGAAGTATATATACAAACTTCTTCCAGTTTTGGACCATTTTTCTGTAGAAGAGCTGCTGCCCAAGTCTCATTTGAAGCATCAGTTTCAAGGATGAGTTGGAGGCTCATATCTGGAAGATACAATTTTGGAAGATTCTGGATTTTCTGCTTGATTTTCTGCACAGCTTGTGTCATTTTGCAATTCCATGGTAATGTTTTGCTTAATCTCTTCTGGAGAATTCGGACATCTTTAGCTTGGTTCTCATAGAACTGCCGAATATAGTTTAAGCAACCAAGGAACCTTTGAAGCTGTTTCTGGTCAAGTATTTCATCAGGGAATTCTGATAATTTCTTCAAAACATGATCTTGGAGTTCTACCTCTCATTTGGAAAGTATTAATCCAAGATACTCAATCTTAGTTTGTGCCCAACAGAGCTTGGAACGGCTGAGCACTAATCCATGTTTGTACAAAAGATTATAAACAATCTCCAAATGCTGTACATGAGTTTTACAGTCTACAGAGCAAATAAGTAAATCATCAATATATACAATTACAAAACTTAGATGTTTGAAGATATCATCCATCTGCTTTTGGAATTATGATGGAGCATTCTTCAAACCAAAAGACATTACTCTCCATTGGTATTGTCCATTAGGAACAACAAATGCAGTTTTGTACCGATCTTTTGGGATAATCCCTATTTGCCAAAATCCGCTTTTCAGATCAAACTTGCTAAACACATTACACTTCCCAATCTTTGAAAATAATAATTCTTTGGATGGTAGAGGAAACCTAATAGGAAGTAGAGCATCATTGAGTGCTCTGTAATTTATGACCATTCTTGGTTTTCCTCTCTTCTGCTCACTGTGTTTATTGACATAGAAGGCAGGGCAAGCCCAAGGACTTCTACTTTTTTCTATCAGTTTTCTTTCTAACAATTCTGATATCTCCTTTTGGCAATATTCTAATTCAGTGGGAGACATCTGGTTAGCATAAGCTTTCTGGGGTCTGGGAATGTAATCTTCCTTATATGGTAGACTGACAAAATATTGTTCTCTAGTCCAAAAGGCATTGGGATAGTCAGATGTACAATCTGATTCTATTTTTTCCTTAATATCCTTTATCATTTCCATGCCATGCTTTTCAGCATGTCCAATGATCTTTTGGATGCGTATCAGACTGCTAGCAGATTTTTCAATTTGTTGTTCATGCTGCTTAACTGCAATCCTTGATTCAAATGTAGTCTTGCTTGGTATTCTCAGAGATTTACCCAAAACTGAAAACTGTACAAAATTATTACCTATAGTGAAAGGTAAACACTTATTTACAAAGTCCTGACCTAAAAGTATATCTACACCAGTGTCAAAACAATATAAAGTAACAGATACTTTTTCTTCCTGTAAGTAGATAGGAAAGTCTGGAGCAATATATTTAATTTTTAGTTCAGTTTTATTGACAGCCCTGAATGAGATATCAATTGGCTGCCAGTAATACGATGGTATAGCTCCATGTTTGGCACAGGAATTCATTGCACCTGTATCTAATTGTGCATCTAAGGTATATTGCAGATATCCTTGGATTCTAATATTTACAGAAATAACTAATCTGTCATCTAAGCCTTTTACTAACTTGGATTCGAATAGTTCATGATCTGACTCTTCATTGAACATCTCTTTTTCTATTTGTTCATCTCTTTTCATCTTGAGATAGTCAGTTCTTCTTTCTGCAACTTTAAGCTTTTCCACAATTCTTGTACTAATGCTTCTTTTTCTTTTATGGATTCTTCAAGATGGAAGATAGTATTGTCTAAGGATTCATCTTCAGATGTAGGTATTGAGATATGTTCAGTAATCTTGACAATACTTTTTCCTTTAGCCTTTGACTCTTGTTTAGCAGGTCTAATGAACTCAGCATCAGTTGGGGTATAATGGTGAATATTCACCACGCTTGGCTGCTGAAGGGAGTCAATTTGCTCAGTAAGGCGGGCAATCTGAGAAGCATAGCAGTCAGAAAGTTGGAACTGCCAAGGAGTCAGGGTGGACATTTTCTGTTGCAGGGTGGACCTCTGTTTAATTAGGGCTGGAAGGTCATTATATGGAGATATCATTTTAAGGTCTAAGAAATTTAAAGAATCTTCTATCTGGGAGGTGTCAGAATCATCCTCAGATACTTGGTTGTAGGGAGTGTCATCTATAGAGGAATCACTATCTGTAAGGGATAGGTATTCACCATCTGAACGGTTATCAACTAGTTCCCATTCCAATGGATCATATCCTGTTTGAAAAAGATCCATGATTTTATTCTAGAACTTAGTCTTAGACCGCAGAGGACACTGAGATGCCTAGTGGCCAGGCTTTTTACAGATAAAGCAGGAAGACTGCTTTGCTTTAAAATTCTGTGGCCGTCGTTTAAAGAAAGCTTTCTTTTTGGAGGGATTGGTCCTTGAGAATTTTCTAGGAAATTTCTTCGAAAATCTTTTCTTCCTAGAATTGCAGTTAGAACATTCACAGTCTTTTTTACAGGCTTTCGTTTTCTGTTTACAACCAAAGTGATAAGTTTCAGTAAACGTATCACAGACAGAAGAATCAAATCCTAATTGCTTTTTTAGGGATTTCTGAGTCATCTTACAAAGACATTCTTTTTGTAGAGCAGTTATTATTTGCTCTTGCAAACCAGCTAGAGATAATTCAGAAATATCAATTTCTAGATCATCAAGTCTTTCTCTAACTAGTTCTGGTATTTTTCCAGGCATAGCAGATAAATATTTCCTGAGGTATGCTATGTTCTCTGGATCTGGTACTTTGTAGAGGAGGTATTGCATGGTACAAAAGAATTTAGGAAGTTGGGATATATGGCATAACTGTTGATTCATGTACAAATCTGCAAAATGATTTGTATCAAGTTTAATATCACCATAAAATTCATGAATAACAGCTTTAACAAGCTCATCAATTGGTCTTTCATGGTTCAATATTCTGAGCTTGCTCTTGGGAGTAACTCTTTCCCACCAGATTCCTAGATTCCCAGTAAATCCCCAAGTCAATCTTAGAGCTAAATCACTCCAAGATACTTTATCTTTGAATAACATTTTCTGGGTTTTAGCCCAAGCTTGCCATTTTTGGATCATCTTCATGATCTCAGTTTTTGATTTGCAATTAACATATGAGATAGGAGCACTCTCTATGTTAGAGGTGGAGAGTGTAGGATGATCAGGGTCCTGAGGGGCTTTCTTGGAAGTACCATACTTTGCATTACACCATTTTCCCCAAGCAGACTGATATGAGGGTCCTGTTGAGGGTTCTCCTTCTTCTGATTTTCTTGATTGAGAAGGATCAACATTAGTGGACTGTCCCTCTTCTCCATCGATGACTTTGAGAAAGGGTACTATAGGAATTCTTCTTTGAGAAGCTTGTTTTATTTCATCTTCTATTTCAGAAGATTGTCTTTTGACTAACTCTATTTTATTTACATCAATTTCCAAAACTTCAGCAATCCTGGCTAAAGTTTTGGAAATTCAAATACCAAAAAAACCCTTAGATACCGACCCTTTCGGAATCACCTAAAGAGCAAGTGAAGTCTCACCTGAGGCATCTAGAGGGGCTGCAAGAACCAAGGTTTTGTAGTGATGAAGGGAAGTGAGGCATCATTCAGGTCCTTTACTCATGTTCGCAGTTCTCATAGATTAATAGTTAGTTTATCATCAACATAATCTATGCACATGATTATAACATTATATGTGATTCATACATTTGACATAAACCAGAAAACATCATAAATTGCAAACACATCATAACACACAGATTTACGTGGTTCACCCAACTTGGACTACGTCCACAATAACTGACTTCTTATATTATTCATTGATAAATTTCTTACAACTGTACACTATGCTACAAGATATGCAACAATAACATCATCCCAAACCTGTCTAGTCGTTCTGTTGTAGTCTGAGTTCACTCCTCAGTCATATCTCAGATTTCTTCCTTCACTCAACTCCCTTACCCAAAAAGCATTAGCAACTTACATGCACCATCATCTCCCCTATCTCTCCATCTCTTACATATTTATACATAACAATAGGGCTAAACCATTTACAAAAGTGGACAAAGTGTCCCCCAAAACCCGTTACAAAAGCGGACAAAGTGTCCCCAAACCCCACAGTTTATAGTTGTTTTCTGCCTTTTGCACGTTGCTCCTTAGCGCATCCTTTTGTCACACTCTCTGACTCCTTGACATCTACTCCCATTGCGCACTCTGGTCCATCTTCTAACTACCTTTTACCCTTTGACCTACTTTTGGCACATATCCCAAAACTTATCCAAAATGCCTCTCCAACACTAGCCAAACAACTATTGCCACCTGTTAGCTCAATGACATGTAGACTACCACGCTAGCATCCTATGTAGACATCTCGCCTTTAGACTCTTATTCGTGATGGATTATCATAGATCCAACAACTAAGATTTCTTCTCGGACTCTACCCAATCTACGGTTAAGATTGCTGCTCAGAGTCTTCCCATCAAAGTCTCGTTACTACGACCTACTTCGAACGTTAGACTCCGACACCTCCTTTCGGTCTAGATCCAACGGTCTATATTTTCCCTAAACCACTCCCCAATGAATCCAATGGTTGATGACAACATAGATCCTTGACAATCCTCGTACTTGAGGACCCTGATCAACGACTAGGATCTTTCAATCCACCTCCGAGGAATCCAATGGTTGGAAAAGTCCCTAATTCTTGGCATGCCCTGGAGTGCAAAGAACTTTGATCAATGGCCAGAATTAACTAGTTGTGTTGAGAGCAATGGTTACGATTCCTTCTAATAAAAACACAGGTTTTTGTAGTTCCGACAATTCGTTTCAGGACTTAGTGTCTTAGGGATTTCGCTACCCAATTGTCCAAGGCTTAATTAACCCCCTCAGAACTCTGTAACCCTTGTTAATACGATAATTACACTGTAATTCCCGCTTTAGCATGTAGTTTTCAAAGTCCTTAGAGATAAACTCTCTATTGCATACACAGGAGGCACGAATATACAATTTTATCCATGAGAGGAAACCCTTGTACAATTCCTTAATCATTCAAGGTAAAAGGAAGGATTCCTCTGTTTAGATATGCACTACGCTTCCAATTCCATGCAGACACATTATCATACCAGTATAATAAATTTCAAAGAAACGATACACAAAGTATAAAACATGCATACACTTACCATACCATCACAAATATGGGTCTTATGCCTTCAATTAAGTTACACGGGGTGAAATATACTTATCTGTTACATTTTATAGCTATCCAACTGATTGTGGGTGACCACCTTTCCACCCTACCATAGGCTTATGAGCATCCATTCTCAACGTTCTGGGCACCCCTGTGCCAAGGCATGATTTTCCATTTGTGAAGGATACTCTCCTTCACACCACTCTTGGTAGAGATTGTCCCCACACCCACCTAGCCCAGGTCTCCACGAAGTTTGTTCGATACCTTCCCAGTATCAAACTCACAGTCTTCTCAGCTCATGTTAGGCTTTTGGAATCTCCACCCAAATTTCAGATCTCAAGCTCTTTTTTCTTTAATGTGTTTTTATGCAGTTGTTCCCCTACCTTCGGGATCCAAACTCTCTCCATTTCGGGTTCTCTCCCTTTTTCCATTCAGTCCCTGCTACCTCTTCTTCTTCCATGTGCATCTCCTGCACAAAATCTTTGGAGGGAAGGTTCTCCCTCTGTTCTTCTACCTTTTGTCAGAAGTAAACCCATGGAGTCAATCTGGCTACAAGAATTGGTACCTTAGGCTGACGATTTTTTTGTTGTCTGGGCCAGACCTCCCACGCTCTCATTTATTTGGGTGGGTGGTTGTTCAACTACCGTTCCTCTTCCCATTAACTACTTTGTCTTGGAATCAAGGAAATATCTTATTATTTCCAGATTAAGTATTTCAGCAAGGAAGCTTGGGTCCTCTTGGCATGATGACCCTCTCTCTATGTTCCCTCACTCTTTCCTCTAGTGGTACATGACCAATACTTCAAGGCTTCACCCCACAGTCAGCTAGTTGGAATTTTAAATTAAGAAGAAATACATATACAATATTTACATGTCATGGCA
The DNA here is from genome assembly GCA_009831015.1 of Picea engelmannii. Taxonomy (NCBI): domain Eukaryota; kingdom Viridiplantae; phylum Streptophyta; class Pinopsida; order Pinales; family Pinaceae; genus Picea; species Picea engelmannii. The sequence continues at coordinate 18,800 of ML823965.1, forward strand.
TGAAAATCACTGATTATGATTAATTACAAGTTGGAGGAAACAAGGGTGTTACATAGTAGCGCATCCATGTGGTATGCATAACACACTGATTTATTTTTGTAATACATTTCAAAGTATTGATAGTAAGCACACATTATTTTTCTAACTTGCTTCAGTCGGTGCATTATATAGTTTGAAATGCATCACTGTGAAGTGTAATTAATAACGTATCGGGGTGGTGTGCAAGCAATAACATGTTGTAAGATAGTTAAATTTGCACAATGAAAATGTAAACATCTGTATTTAAAGTTTGTAGAGGTTTTTCTTTGCAGAGGCAATAACATAGGTCAGTTTTCAATGCTTATCTCGATTAAATACACCAATGTGTTTTGTTTATACATATGCACCAGTGTGTCTTTAAATGATAAATCACATCGGTGGGGGAGATAGAGGGAAGGGGATACAATGAGTGGGAGAGGGTGTTAATTTTTAGAGAAACTATTAAGTTTATTTTCAATTTACTAGATAACAATAACATAGGTAGGATCACTAAGAGAAACACAATCACAAGATACACAACATTTATCCCGGGAAACCCTCATGGGGGAGAAAACACAGCAAAAACTTCCTTAATATAGATTGCCAATACAATGCCAAGATAAAAGACCAAACACTAGAGAATAACCAAGACTGAGCAATGTGTCTCTCTCTTCCTTCTCCCAACTGCATCTATCTCCCAAATTGCACACTTGTTGAGTGAATGAGTGAGTGAGCTAATGAGGCACTAGCCTCTCTTATTTAAACTGGCTGGCAGGCACTAGGGATGTGTCTCTTCATAAAACAGGCCTGACTTCTTCTTTTAGTGGCTAAAACCACTTTAATTAGGCCTGGGGGCCGACTTCTTAATTAGCAACATATAATTAGGGTTTGAGCAATCCACAAAAGGGGATTTGGTCATTTACAAAGCCCGACATGATCAATCCATAGAAGGGGATTGATCTAATTAATAATAACTCAATAATAAGTAGAATACTCTTTGTAGTTACAATATTTTAACACTCCCCCTTAACAAGAAGGGTATTCTACAATACATCATCATGAGAGAGAGAGGGAAACAACACCATCATCGTCTTGAACACTGACTGACATATCTATAAATCATCGGAAGTTTTTCTCATCATCAATATCATCATCCACAACATGGAGATGGAATGGCATCATCATCTGCATCAACATAAATTAATATAATATTAATACATCATCATCATCAATAACAACATCAACAACAACAACATCATCAACATGAGGCTAAGATAACATCAAAATCAACACGACGATGATACATCATCAACAACATCATCATCATCACAACACGAAGGCTGGAGAAACAACATCATCACAACATGAAGGCTAGAGAAACAACATCATCATCATCATGGGGCAGCAAAATGAGGCAAGTGTAACAACATTTTGTGGTACTCTGATAGTCCCTAAAGAGTTTCCCAAGAATCATAAGATTCCCTAGGATATAAATCCTAATGGAGCTACCACGTGGTACTCCGACAGACCGTCCTTACCGGACCTTCGGGATTTGCCCAGGAATCATAAGATTCCCTAGGATTATGAAAATCCTAATGGAGGTACCACTATTGACCACAACTAGTATATACATGCACAGGTACTCTGACATACCGTTGCTAGCGGGAAAACCCCCCTATGACTACACTAGGGTTCAGAATGTAGGTAGATCAACAACTGTCTAAAAGTCAACTACTTTTCTAACTACCCCAAACATGCCCAAAACTCATACAAGAAAATCAAAGATAAGAAGGATCGGGTAACTATACCTCTACTCTGCATCCGGTGATGATCCTCTCACACTTGTAAGCTTTGCTGACTGCATGCCTCCTTCCAAGGTTAGCCTGAACTCAAAGACAGACAAACAAAAATCTACAAGCATGCAATTCATATACAAATTAGGGTTATATGTTAGAACATCAACCATTAAAAGCATTCAATACACCATGATCTGGGACAGGAAAAATACTTCTTTTATTGATAACTCAATGATTATACCTTTTACAACCAAAGCCGACTACTGCTCCAAGAACCTGGTCTGGGTTCCTCTTCACCAAGCTCCAAGTGCACCATTGTATGGCTTCTGCTCTCAACCTGCTGATCTCTTATTGGGAAGCGAATGGGTTTTTGATGGAGGAAGAAGGGCTAATTGGGAAGAGCAGATGCAATTCTCACAAAAGGGCTGCAATTACTTGGGGCAAGGAGGGGATGTGAAACGGGAAGAGTTTCACTGTTCTTATGTCTAGATATAAAATGAGACCCCAACACCTCCTTTTATATGGGAAAATGATGGTTATTCGGTTGGGTGACGGGCTATAGGCGGTGGATTAGTTGGGAGACTACCCAATAGCCCGTAATCTCAACGAATTCTTTGCAACTTTTGCAAGTATACGCGGGATGTAGTGGTGCAACATGCATACGTACGTGGGTCATAGTGATGCAACAAGCATATATACGAAGGCAGTATTGGTGTAGGGCGTGTACATCTTCAAAAAATGGTTTTTTTTAGAAGAGCAACTCAGTGATGGCTTCACAAAAATGCAAGTAAGAGGGCCAAAGGACAGGTATGCATGTGTAGAGAAATTTAGGGTTATAACAGATGCCCCCTAATGTGTGAGGTCAGAAGAGCATCTGATGGCCGAAATACGTTACAAAATCTTTGCCAATGTACGAAACGAGTGAGCATGGGACCAGAGTTTGGGAGGTGCCATCTGCTAAATAACAATTGTCTCTCTGAGGCGGGCATACCCATGCTCAGGATGAAAACAAATCATGGTTGCCAATCAAATACATTGCATATCCATGTCATATAACTATATAAAGTGTAGACGCAAGCAATACACAACAGATCTACATCTCAAAATCAAAGATATCCAAGTATAGTATCCATCTTCAAGAAGCCAATAATGCCTGGTGGCTGGAGATGAGGTCTTCAGAGCTCAAGCAACAACTTCAAGATCTTGAAAACTCGGGTAGGAGTGCAATGTGAGTGTATGAATTCACTACCCAGAGGTCTTCGACGACTCGTCAGGAAAAGACAAGAGGATCTCGATGATCAGGCAGAGAACTTCGTTGATTTCGAACAAGGACTTGATTGGACTTTCAGGATGGTCGGGTCATGATCTCAAGAGACAAACTACAGAAATGCTGACTCGGGTTGGGTGAAACTTCCCTTGGAAAAAAACACGAAAGATTATCAGACTCAAGCAGCATGACATTGACATAATTTCACGATGCAGGAGGCAACACAAACTCTCCATGTGTTTGGAAGAGTAAGAAAATAGAGGAGGACACAACTCTATGTAGCAAGAACAAATTCCTAAGGTCATACTAGATCCCAATGCTTGACAAACAAACGAAAGGATGTGCTTTGTCCAGGATGACTCATTGTGCTGCCAAAAAAGAATATATATTTCTCGTTCCCTCTTTTTGGGTTTTTTGAATATTTTGTCTTTTTCAAAATTTTAAAGAGCTTTGAAAAAGAAATAAAAGAATGCTACGTTACAAATGAGGAACGAGTGTCGCAAACATGTTAGTTCCAGGTGCAAGGAACACACTAATGCTCAGAGCAAGGAGACATGTGCTGGAAAAGGACACTAGGGGAAAATTCCTCCATGGGTCATGGTGTCAGGTCGCAGAGGCAAAGTGCTACAAGGCTTTCGCATAAGGCATGCTTCAAAGGTTTAGTTGAGAGAAACATGGAGTCGACATTAGGCCAAAGACGCAGAGATGAAAATGTGATTAGAAAGACACAATGAAACCCCCCTTAATGTAATTTTTAATGAGCCCAGAGAAGGTAAGCTCGGTAGTTTTTCACATTTATAGAGTATGAAAAACGTAAAAGAAGACTCCAAGGGGTACCTTATTCGGAGATAGTCTAGTCGATTCAAAAAAGGGGTAAACTAGCACCGAAAACATGACTATTCAAAACCATTTTAACGAGTTTGACAAAGACAAGATCACTCGACAATATTTTCAATTTTAAGGAGTCTGAAAAGAGCTTAACTATGGACTCACAACCTTTTTCTAGATTTAGTCTCCTTAGCTCAAAAAGGTATAAAATTTATTGAGGAGAACTCTCCCGATGAGACGCATTTCCTGAGGTGTACCTTTTTCCTTCGTAATCCATAGGTCGAAAAAAGGGGTAAACTCATGCCAGTACATGTTCTTTTGTACCAATTTAACGAGTGTGAAGGAACAAGGTCACTTGATGATCTTTTCAATTTTAGGGAGTCTGAAAAGAGATTAACTATGGACTTCGTGGGGGTTCTTTTTTCATAAGTAATCTCCAAGGCCCAAGAAAGGTGATAAACCAAGACCAAGGAGAATGTTCCTTTTTCGTAAATTTAGCCCCCTAGGCCCGAAAAAGGGTTAAACTTATAGTTGAGAATACTCTTCTAGCGAACCAAAGTTCCTAGAGTATACCTTTATCCGTATAATTGACTATCCAGACCGAAAAAGGGGTAAACTACCGCCGGACAAATGTGCCTTCAAGTTTTAGTTTGGCGAGCGTGAAGGGCAACAAGATCGCTCGACAATCTTTTCATGTTTAGAAAGTCTGAAAAGGGCTTAAAGAAGACTTTAGAAGTTACTTTTCTCATTTAATCCAGACAAGATTGAAAAGCATAAATGTATCCTCGTTAGATGTTGCTTTCGGATTTCAAAGCGAGCTTGAAAGACAACAAAGTGTGTTCATTTTGTGAGTCTTGAGGGTGAGGCCAAGAGTGATGGTGCATCAAACGAATGAGGCTCAAACTTGTAATCATGACAGGACTAACAAGGACTCCTGAGTCTAAAGTCATTATAGACAGCATGGACGCCAAAATGCAACAAGGATCTATCTAGGGCATCCATGTAAAGGTAGGCTCTACCACCTAATCACGACACTTCTAAAGAAACAATGTTGTTTCCGTGTCACACGTCCGTGGGATCGATCCTATGAAAAAGCGGAAAAGACAACGAGATGCAGAAAGTGGAGGTGGAATCCTAACTTATATGCAAAAAGTTGGAAAAAACGATTTTTACCAAAGGATTTTTAAAGTGACCCATCTTCCAAAATTTACCAAAACAAAAGGAAAAGTGTATCGTAACATCCATTAAGAAACTCAAGAACCAAATTAAATGATTTCTAAGCCAGAAAAAATGACAGAAGGGCTAAAAAAAGTGGTAAAAAAGGGCCAAAAAAGTCTATAAATAGAAGTTGACAACTCATTTTCACCATTGCAATTTGAAAATTAACCAAAAGGTAAAAAAGACCCCTTTGCTAAATAAGTTGATTCCGGGAGCTTCAGAGGACGAAATGAACTTCTGCTCGGACCAAGTACGTACAAACTAATCCCTCCTGCATTTCCATTCCTCTTTTATGTATTATTTTTTGGTGGGCGCGCCCTTCTTAAAAAGGGTGGCCCTACGTGTACGCAGGCTATCCAAGGACAACCTGCATATGTACGTAGGTAGAGAACAATCTGCTAGCGTACATATGCGACTGTGTCCAAAACACCCCGCGTACACCCTCAAACACATGGAAAAATTAAAAATGCAAGAGCTAACTCCCCTTTGAACTGTCATGGAACATGATGTATGTCCATTGGAGGGAGAGAGAACACGAGGATATTGATGTCTTGGTCGATGAGGACCCTGCTGCCATTGTCGCATTGAAACAATGTGGGATGTGGAAGTTCTTCCGATGTCTGTTTACGAGGGCACAACCCAGGTTACTAAAAACCTTCATGTATTATTGACATCCGGACGCAGAGGTGTTCATGATAGAGGGGTAGTCATTGACTGCAACGACTGAGGACATATACTTCTAGATTGGCCTCTCGAGGAGAGGGTAACCAGTCAATCTATGTACTTTTCCCCCTGGTCCCTTCAACATCGCGGACTACATCGAGATGCATTGCAAGGCCAACACTGAGAAAGTAGGTTCTCAGGTGCTCATCAACAAGATCACCAACTTGTCACTGAGGGTGGTCCTATTGATTATTGGGCAGATCACTGGATTCGTGGCCCTATACCAGGCTTCTCGGGCGCACATGTATTGTGCAATGCAGTGCCTAGATGCACTCATTTTCGACTGGAGTACGACCATGCTCACTTGCATGAAGAGGTAGTTGACAGAGTGTCGAGAGCATAGCAACAAAAACTTCGGGTTTGACACCATTCTATGCTCGTTATTCTTCGAGAGGGTGCCCAACCCGAGTCTGAGGGAAACAGTACGGGGGCATGTGGCCTCCTTCCTAGCAGTATGTATATGGGTAGCATTGTTGCCACAACAGGGGGGAGGAAGGACCATAGAGGCCTTTGACGAGAAATTATTTGACTGGTGGGCACATCAGATTCCAGCCATAGAGGACTACCCCTATGCTGGAATCAACTTCTCCAGAGATTCAGACATGCCTATACCTCCTGGAGAGGAGAGAGGAGAGCTAGGTACATATATTTTAAAGTTATTTAATTTTTAGTTTCTTTTATATATATCAGTTTTAATATGCATCAGAGTGCTGATATCTATGTATATGTTATGTACAGACGTGGGACCAGTGCGCCCGACAGACTTCTCGAGGACTCGACTACGTCCTCGACCAGAGGCGGGACCAGCAGCCGCAGGGGGAGCTCCAGCCGGAAAGGCTGAGAGAGTTCTGAGACGAGTGGAGCAGAACCTCACCACCCTCACTCGCATAGTTCCTATGGCTGAGATCGAGGATCTCCCGCCATCCAGGCAACCTCATGTAGTTGGGGTGCCATGGACTTGGGTCCAACTTTTTCGGTGTTTAGTCAATGCTGTCGTTCACTACGGTAGGGCCAATAGGCCACGAGCTTATAAAGGATGGAATTATTATGTGTTGAGGGCACTTTTTGTATATTTTTGAGGGCATAAGCCTTGTGATGTATACCAGATATTATTTTTGAGGCGTTCGCGCCCACCTATGTACTTTGACACTTATATATATATATATATATGTCTTATGGATCACATTTTTTACAAATGTATTTACATGTGTATGTGTGTGCAACATGCCAATCTAATACTTGATTAGCTAGATTATCTGTCATTTGATTTAATCTCCTAGGAACATGGATATACGTAATGTAATTAAAGTAATGTTCTAAGAGATGTACCCTAAAGAAACGTCAGTGTAAAGTATGATCATATGCGCGGTAAACTCCATTTAACTGGGACACAACCAACTGTGCATCTAAGTAGACCCGAAGGTGAGAAATGCCAGGTGACAAAGTGTCACGAAACAACTCTATCACTGCGTTGTACTAGGCGACATTGTTTGTGGCATCACCTAAACAGATACCTCTGGAAGATAACAACTGGCCTTGAGGCGTGAAAATCACCCAAGATGCATAAGCAAGCCTCTGTGTGTGTCGGCTAGCGCCATTCGTGAACCCAAAGAACACCTCCGATTCACTTGACATCTGCCACAGTGAAAAAGATAACATAAATAACGACACATCCATAAAAAAAAGAAGACAAAAAAGTCGTATAAGAACTATACATATGTATAAGAAGTCACCCAAGTGACCAACCTAAGAGTAATACTTCTTGAGGTAGAGCCCATTTCTAGCCTCCGTCAAGGCATTTCCCTCAAAGTCAACCAGACGAAAAGTGCCCTTCTTTAAGACCTCTTTCATGATGAAAGGTCTGAACCACATGGGTTTGAACTTGCCTGCCCCCAGGGGATCCTTGTCTTGGTCATAGACCAGGACAAGGTCGCCTTCGGAGAAAATACGAGGATGAACAAATCGATCATATTGACACTTGAATCGTTTCTTGTGAGCCTCGTTGGCCAAGGCTGCATCACGATGTTGCTGATCGAGCTGCTCGAGATATAATAGGTGTTCCTCAAGCGATGAAGTGTCTGGAAGTAACTCTACTACCAACTTTAAAGACGAGATCTGGCACTCAATAAGCAAGACTTCTTGCAGCCCGTAAACGAGTTGAAAGGTGAGAAACTGGTGGCAGTATTTACAGACATTCAATAGGCCCATAATGTCAAGTACAACATCAAATGCCAATTTGACTTGGCAGAATTGATCGTTCGCTTAACAATAGTCTTAAGGGACTTATTCACAACTTCCACCTAAGCATTTGCTTGTGGGTAGTAGGGTGATGAATGTTCTTGCCTCAACCCAAGATTTGATGTTAACTCAAACACCATTTTGTTCTGGAAGTGACTGCCATGGTCAGTGACAATCTCCTTCGGGATGCCGAACCTTGCTACTATCTAGTTAAAAATGAGGAGAGTTGTTTCTCCATCATTGTTGAATGTTGGCATAGCCTCGACCCAGTTTCAAAAGTAGTCTACTGCTACGATGATATAACAATGCCCCTTGGCTGAAGCCGGGTGACATGTAGTTAAATCAATCCTCCACTTAGTGAAGGGACCAACAATAATGATGGGAAACATGGGAGCGGGATGTGCCCTCATCTTTCGAGAGAAGATCTGACACAGGTGACACTTCTTGACCGACTCAACACAATCTTTGATTAATGTAGGCCAAAAGTAACCAGCTCATAGAATCTTTTGGGTTGTGTCCAACCCAGACCTATGACCACCACATGCTCCATTGTGGTAGTCGTTAAGAACGAGTTCCGCTTCCTCGTGTATAAGGCACCGATGAAGAATGCAATCTACACCTTGATGATATAAAGTGTCATCGAGTATGAGATAGTTTCGTGCCTGATGGTGAATTCTTCGATGCTCGTTGCAGGAAGCAGAGGCAGGGCACTTCAAAGTCTGGAGATACACTAGTATATCTCCATACTAGGGGTCCGAAGATGCGGTCAGAAAAAGATCTCCTTTAATAGGTGATTCTTCAGGCATGTCATTACCAGATTCAACCAGAAGTTCCAAAATAAGTTCCGCAAAGACCAACGACTTTTTGGATTTTGTGGAAACAAAATCCAAGTCAAATTCCTGGAGGATTACAATCCATCTATTGATATTTTCGCCAATGACCCGTCGTGTCAACACATATTGAAAGGGATTCACAACGACAATGACGGTGGTCTTGCGAAGCAGAATATAATGACGGAACCGCTGGACATCATGCACTACTGCCAACGCAAGCTTCTCAACATGGGAATAGTTGAGTTTTGGCCCAACCAGGCCTTGTCTCAGGTAATAAATAATGTGCTCCTTGATCAAATTGTCCTCCTGAACCAAGACCATGCCGATGGTTGACTTTGCAGCGGCCAAGTACAACAAGAAACCTCTGTTATAATTAGGAGGCCAGAGCAGAGGTGCAGACATAAGGGCATGTTTCAATGCTTCAAAAGAGCACTGAGTGGCTTCGTCCCAATTGAAAGGGAATCCCTTTTTCAATAAACACATGAACCCTTTAGTGATCTTGGTGTAGTTTGCGACAAAACGTCGAAGAAAGTTTGCTTTCCCCTGTAAGCTCTGAAGCTGGGGTATTGTGCACGGGGGAGGCAATTGAACGATTGCCTCAACCTTAAGAGGATCGACCATGATCCATGTTGTTGAAACAATGAAACCTAAGAGACGACCCGACGTCATGCAAAAACTACACTTATTAGGATTCAAGTGAATCCGATAGTAGCGACGTTGTTTGAAGATTAGTCGGATGTGCGCGAGATGATCGACTATCTTGTGAGATCGTGATGCTAAATCATCAAGATAAGCCTCGACTATATGTCTAAGGTCATGGAAAAAAAAATACATGGCCCATTGAAAAGCATCTCCAACGTTCTTTAGGCCAATGTGCTCCAAGGACAGATAAAAGTTGTTTTATGATGGTCTTCGGGTTTGATCTAGATCTGGTTATATCCCGAAAAACCATCCATGAATGAAAAGACATCACAGTGTGCACATTCATCGACAATATGATTGATGAATGGGGTGGGAAAAATATCCTTCGGACATGCGTTTTTCAAGTCACAGAAGTCCATGCACACGCGAATCGTACCCTATTTTTTGTTAATTGGAACAGGGTTTGACCCCCATTTTGTCAACTGCACAGGGTAGATAAATCTTGCTTTAAGTAGTTTTTGTACTTCAACCTTAATAGCCGCCGCTTTTTGAGGATTCACTGGACGAAGCTTCTGTCATACTAGCTTGGTGTCAGGATAAGTCTTTATCTCATGTTCGATGATTCTTGGATCAATGCCTGGAATTTCCTCATAAGACCAGGCAAAAACGTCGCGTAATTCTTTAAACAACTTCGTATAAATTCGAATCTCTTCGGGGGAGCAGTCCGCTCCGACGAAGACATTCTCCATGATTCCAGGGGTTCTGGAGATATCTATAGGGATCATTTCAGTGATACTCGCCATATTACCCTTGGCATAGTCTGTGTGCGTAGCCAGAGGATTAACAGGACAAGAGCTATCTCCAGTCATAGTCAACACAAATTCGTCTGCCTCTATTCTTCTTAACTCCGGGAGAAAGTAAGATCTGTGATGGAGATCATCCTAGGGTCTGTCTGGACCAGTCAATGCCTCAAGCACCACCTCATCTGAAGGTAAGAACAGGTCTAAAGAATCTATAGTGGCTAGGGAACCTTGAGCCCAGATAGGATTGAGAACTGGATCTAACTCCTGTGCAGGAGTCAGTTCGGGGTCGACTGAAGCTTGTTGGACAATGTTGTACGCAACTTCTGTCGCAGATAAGGGCATGGCCATGCTAGAATTCCCTTTCCCTTCCATCGAGGCTGATGGGGAAGGAAGAGTCCACAGATCGTGAAAGTAAGTTGGTAGGAACGATGACACGTGAATGATTTTAGCCCGAGGTTGGTTGGGGGCAGCCGATATAAACTTGACATTGCTAGAAGGAGGCAGGTAATCGAAAGTACCCATCAATGACGGGCACAAAAAAACCCCTATGTTGACGGTGTCAGGCTGAGGGTTATGAATGATCGGGACCATGGATACCCCCGATGAAGGGTCTAGACAAGAGAAGGACAACTGGTCAATGGTCACGATTCGACGCTCATGTGGAAACAACAAGACCCAAAAAACGGTGGCAACCCCTACATGCATTACATAGGTCCAACTCCTTCCTAATAGAAGGTTGTAGTCGAGAGGCACATCGACCGCTTGAACTTCGACGCACACAGTCTTCCCCCCTAACTGCATGGGGAAATAAGGGATGATTCCATGTGGTCTGAATGAGTGACCATCAAAAGCAGTAAGCAAAGTAAGCAACGAAGACAAAACGGGTTGGCCTATAGCCTTCCAACAGGCCAATGACAACACACAAGTCGAGGTGCCCTCATCAACCACCATGCGGAAGATATTCTGAGTAAAGGATTTTGTGGTGTAAGCCACTACTATCTGAAATGAAACGTGGTAAGGGAGACGAGGTTTCAAGTTGGTCGGATTTAGAATGATCACTTCTGGATTACAAGTCTCTGCAGATCCCAAGGCGGATAACAGAGTCTTTCTCTACGAAGGGCATCTCTGGAGGACCTCCAAAGCAGACATAATGCAAGGGTTTTTTTCCAAATCCTCCACCACAGAGTAGTTCTGGGCGGCTCTTGCATTTGGATTATGCGAAGTTTTCTTGAACGCACCTTTGGGGATGTGTGTCATTGTTTCGCCCAATGTCTTCTCAATATGGAGAGGAATAGGTGGGTTTGTGGCTTCTTTACCATTTTCGGCAGATTTCGACATTTCGTAATCATGTGCCCTGGTCACTATATAAACGTCACCTTTCATCATGTACATGTTTGCGACCGAGGTAGACGCGGGGGGTCCCTCACTGCCCCCATCCGTGCTCGAAGAAGCTTAGGCCTGAGTCATATTTTTCCCATGTGGAAATGGGTTCATCAGCATAATAGGTTGTTGTTGTGCCAATAACTTATGGGCCTCCACAAGTCGAGGGCATAGGTGAGTCGAATGGTCCTCCGTGCAAAGGTTACACATATACTTCAACTTTCTCTTCTCGTTGTTGCCCCTGCCAGCATTGTTGTTATGCTTCTTATCCCCTTTACCCTTCTTGTTTCATTGTTTTCTATTTCCTTCATGCTGCTAGTTAGCCTTTGGGTTCATCGATTTCACACTGTGTACGTCCGACGTTTGGGTAGGGGGAACAGCCGAACCGGAGGTCTGGCTGGCCGCTGTCTGTTGTATCGACAATTGTTGCAATTGGTTTGACAACAAATCTGTGGCTTTTCCTTATGTTGAACTGACTATACCATCGGCATGTGGTCCAGAGTTTTGTCTGGCCTTGTCGAGGATGGATCGTGGCACATTTGGAAAAATCTCATAGAGTAAGCCAGACTGAGAGTATATCAGTTCGAGCTATTGTGCCCTCATTATTGCCTCCTCCTCTGAAAACACTTCCGAAGTTGCAACGTCCTTGGATAAAATTGGCACCAAAGACTTCAGGAACCACTCCAGCAAGAATCCGGTGGGACCTATACCTTAATCAAGCTTTTCCGCCGCCGCCATTCTCGGATGTGATCTAAGATATGATCAACCTCAGTCTGCTGAAAGTTGGTTAGCAATTTGGTGCCAACATCGTATCTCACGGTTAGTTTGAAATGGTTTAGGAAGACCATTGCCAAGTCGCTAAAGTAAGAATATCTTGAGCGGTTGAGCTCGATGTACCATTTCACGACACCTCTGATAAGAGTGCGTTGAAACAGGCTCAACTGTATGGAGTCATCTCACAACGAGTTTAATGAGCACTATAGGTTGAAAGTTGTCACGTGATCACCCCGGTCTTCGGCAAGCTTGCCTTCGAATTTTGGAATATCTGAGGGCAACTTAGTCGGCATGGGGGGCCAACGCAGATCATAACAAATCAGGTTGTTCAAAAACCTTGACAAGTCTGGCAGATGTAATGTTTCTAGAAATGGTAATTTGGGTTGGGTACTATGTACATGAAAAAGGGGGCCATGAGTTTGACTGACACCAAGTTGCCAAGAAAAGTTGGGTTGCTGGCAAGGATTCTGGTAAACATTGTGGCCTTGACAAGCGTACGGAAACTGCGTTTGTTGGGATATCATCAACCAATTCCTTTAATTGGATGATGTGGGTTGGGTGGGGATTTCTCCCTTCATTGTGTTCCAAATATTCTGGAAGGGGTTGCCCCCAGCTGATCCGACGAGCATAGGAACCGATCCTTGCCCGGGGTTCCATTGATCATGGAAAGGGTTGCCTCCGACCAACTTCCCTTGCGAGGGAACTGATCCCTGCCAAGGATTCCAAAGTCCTTGTGAGGAGAAAAATCATGTACTTTCCCCCTGTGTAGGAATAGTAGTCTGCACAGGATTCTGTTGTCCAAAACAAGGGTTTCCCCCGGCCGGGACGACAGCCAAAGAAAAAGCGTTATTACCAAATGCCTCGAACAAAGAGAATGACATGGATCCCATCGGCATAGTGTAAGACGAAGGTCCTAAACTGCCTGCTCCAAACAAGCTGTAGTTAGCACTCGACCTAATGGGTTGCTGGAAAGCACCACCGAGAGAGGGGGACAGAGGAGGTATATGACCCCCACCGTAAGGGATAGCATTGAAGGGGATTGAAGTGCCCCCAGTAGACCCTTGAAAAGGAGCATTTGAGCTCCCTGCCTCCAGACCCATCGTCTGTAGGGTGAACTAGGTAAGGACAGAGTTCAATCAAAGTCGGGCATCCCATATGAAAATGGAGGGCCCGTCGCACTCTACGTGAATGGAGCAGTGGTCCTTGCCATTGAAGGTATCAGACCACTACCCGAGGTAGAGGGAGTCGAGACCACTGTGGTCCAAATCAAAGAAGTTGTGTTAGAAGGCAACATACCCCCTGTGGTAGTAGCCAAAATAGGAGTATGAGGACTCCTGGATGAAGTAGCAACATTTACTTCCTTTGCTGCTTGTAAGATTATCTGACGCTCGTAAGGTGTCACCCTCGGAGGGACAACTTGTACCAAGATTGGCGCCGACAAGTTAGTGATCGGAGGGTTGAGTGGCCCAAGAGATTCCGCTCCAAGGTCAGAAATAGTAGGTTTCTCCGGATTCGAGTAATCTCCTCTCGGAGCTAGCTCGAGCACAGTTTCCTGCGGCCTAGTCGCTTCGAATGACCCTTGCTGGTCAAGTCTTCACTGTAACGGTGGTGGTGGTGGCTCTAATGCAACCGATGACAGGTCCTGAAGCATTCATGACCAACGAAAATATCAATGACACAATAAGGCTTTAACTAACGTTTAAAATAAAGCACACACTAGAAAAATTCCTATAAGATAAACCAAGCAAACCACTATCTAGTTGGAAGAACAATTACGCCAGCCAACACTAGAGCAACTTACCGATGTGTTGATGGGTCCTAAATCCCTTTAATTCAACAACAAGAACCAAACCTGCCATTGAGGCCCAATTAGACTCTGGAACGTTTAATGGTGGAATGGTTCTCCAGATCTTGCAATCTGACCAATTAATCGATGGGCTTTACGTTTTCTTGTGAAGGTGTCTCCTTCAGTTTGGACTTTCTCTTTTTTTTTTTTTTTTTCTCTTATA
>ML823965.1:33378-68516 GCA_009831015.1 Picea engelmannii
AAAGGTTCTAAAATACTGGAGAAGAGGCTGAGCTTGGGATAATCCACTACTCAAGCATGCAGATGACAATTCTATACCATAGGCCTAGTACTAATACGTTAACCATGTGAGCATCCAATTACTGTCTGAGATACTAATTATCATAAATAAAACACATATGCGATAAGATAATGGCAAGCAAAATAAGTCACCTACACCAATCATTCATCACATGATAACACAACGATTCATCTTCATCATTAAAGAAAAGAACTGTAAAACATTGCATCAGATAACTTAACAATAGATTCAATAGCTCTTACTCATTACAACATCCGTTCATGAGACAAGATAGGAAATATTTCTTCTCCACGTCCAATCACACATGCATTTGATGAAAATATAACTTGTCTCTGGTCCATAAGGACTTCTCTATTAAAGGTAGCTTGGAAATAGTTCTTAAAAAAACCAAAAAAGAGAGTTTCTTGCAGCAACTATCGACCTCTAACTAATTGGTCGATGCTCTTATTTATAACATAAAACTAAACTGAAAATAACGGCTAAGTGTAGATAAGTAAACAAAATTCGCCACGTGGCGTTCTCTTCTAAATTTTTTCCTAACAGTCAACTCAAGATATCACTTGAAAAGGTGACTTTTATCATACTGCGACCAACTGACGAACAACTCCTCGCAGGTTTGGGCATATGGAAATCTGTGATGTTCCATCAGGAGTGCGTAAACATCTCTGATCTCCACTGCATGCGCCCAATATTTGACCAAACTAGTACTTAACTACTGAAGCACAACCGGAGAGCTGATCGGATGTTCTAGAAATTGTTGTACTTGTCCTGGCATTGTGTCGGTCACCTTTGCTAGTCTTTCAACCCATGAAGAATCTTGCTTGGTGTGCAATTCGACTATCTCGTGCAAGTCGACGAAATTGTCGGGTGTGCCGAACTCGGGCAGTCCAATATCTTTCATCACTCTATTGATCTTAACTCAGTTTCTCTCGCACTTGGCCCATTTCCCTTGAATTTCCCGGTGTGGTTCGCGAGACATTTTGGCCCAATACTCGACTGATCTTTCTATGCATTCAAGATTGTTTTCGCTCAACACTCGGATGCCGTGTTCTTCTTTATCTTAGCCTTGCTAGACTGCACCAATGTAGTTGATTCTTTATGTGGATTGCTGCCTGTTTTGGTACCATCGCTCCATATCCTTGCACGTTGCAAGTGCCATGAGAGTATCCTCTCGGAGTTCAGATATTCTTGTGGTAAATAAGTGTCGCTCATTTGTAAACTTGCTATAGGCCTCCTGGAAATTTCTCCTTAAATATACTGCAGCCTGCGTGGTGTCCTGATAATACTTAGCCAGATGGTGCAAATGTTCCAGTTCTTTCAGGGCGATAGCCAATTTGTTTTCATCCTTTTTTGCTCTGTCTAGGGTGGCGTCCGAGATCGCTCTCCCTACTCCGATAAGTTCGGATGTTCTGGCGTTTTCTATGTTTATCAAATCTTCCTATGTAGTGGTAAGGATGGAGAGATCCAATGTAATCCTCCTTTTATTGGTGGTTTGTTGGACAATAGCCTTCCTCTTTCAATCATAGGCGATCGCATATATATCAGCTACCTCGTCCACAGGTTCGGGTATCTGTTGATCACCCCATGTGAGTGTGTTTCCCAAACTTCCGGTGGTGTATATTTGTTCAATATTGGGTTCTTGAACTTCCTCGTTACGCTCCAAAGGCCCGACCTCGGTCTGTCGCTTGTCGGGGATATGAGTATCAAACATAATAGAGGCGTCGAGAGTAGACTTGATACTTACTTGTTCATTGGTCGTTGAAATGTCGATTTCCTTTTACGGGGATCCTTCCTTTGGCTCCTCTGGTGCTGACTTGTCCTCTGGATTGTCTGCTCGGGTCTTTGGTGCATCGGGCCTCTTTGTGTCGAGGCCACTCTCAACTTCTTTTTCTTTCTGTGAAACCTCCTTGATTTGGACTTCGGGAACATGAGAAGATGTCTTATTAGGTCCCTTTTCTTCTTCGATATGCACATGGGTCCCGAGAGATACCTCCGCGCTCTTGTCATCATCGTATATCTTTATAAACTCGCTCAAGGGGTTTGACGCGCTTGTTTCTACTGGTACTTGGACTGCTTCTGGCTGGGTCTCCACACCTGTTGGTGATCCAACTGGTGGCATTGTGAATTCAAGGTCATCCAACCTGACAATTTCATCAACATCTATAAATTCGGGGCCACTTGTACCCATCTAAATTCTCTCTGGGTTATCAGCAGGTGATCCTGTCGTTTCTGATAGGTCTTGGTCATCTTGTAACTGATCAAGCACTTGATGTGCCCGTTCTAACATGAGTAGTACCCTTTCCCGTGCATTCTGTACCAAATCGATAAATCTGTCTTGCGTAGGAGCTATCAAGGGGGCTTCTGCTGCTTCGGCTGTTTCAGGTGCTATCGTTTCTTCTTTGGCCATGAGAATCCCTTGAGTTGATTTTTCTAGGGTTGTCACTTGCTCATCTAGGCTCATGGCCTTGAACCTGGTTTCCTTAGGGTGAACCATCCTTGCCACTACCTCATCCCAGTTTTGAGCATTTTCAGTGAAGATCTCATCTTGAAACCTGTCATGGGCATATGGCCAGCATGACGACATTTGTGATGCGTTCTTCAGGACCAGAACCTTTGGGTCATGCTTGCGAAAATGACCAGTCTGGAATCGAAACTCCAATTGGATTAACCCTTCTTTCTTGTCTTGTGTGGTGTCTTTTACCATGTAGAAACCTATATGAAATCCATAAGGTATGAATGCTCGCTTCTTATCTTTAACCAGAGTAGCATTGTAACCTTGCAGGATGGTCTGATAACAGATTTCCCCTACTACTAGTCGATCAGGGACATACATAGGTAACATGTGTGGTGCTCCAAAAACCCTGATGTAGGTATTGCACTCAACTAGGTACCCGTGGCAAGCTTTAGATATAATATTTTTGGCCGCATTCGACAACCTTGGGCACTCTTTCATGAACAACAAAAAATGAATACGTGCGATAAATTGATCGCATATGAGAGAGTAGTATTTCTTGTACCTGTTCTCTCACAAGATGTCGAAATATACATGGAATGGGAGTTCTGAGGTGTGCCAGCTCAGGTTCATTCCAACAAAGGAATTTCTGGCACATATGACGTCTAATAAATAAGAATCCATGTAGAAGGACGAGGTTTCTCCTTCTTTCGGCGTCTGAGCCTATCATATGCAAGTGCTCAACTGTTTGGAGATGATGGCAGCCCAATTAAAACCTATTCCAGAAATGGATATAGTATAATCTAGAGGCATCCAAGCCTCTGAAAACCTGGAGCAATATTTCTCCCCATGCAATCGTCAAAGGAGGACAATTAGATAGATATACGACTCCCTTAAGTTGGTTGTCGAGTACCAACCGAAGGTCTGATTGGTGAACTTTTTATCCTCTCTCCACCATGAAGACATCACCTTGCTGGTGTCGTGTTTCTCATAGAATCTCACAACAAAATTAGTGTTCAGCCACTCCTTCGGGTCTCTGAGCTTGTAGTAATTCTGAAACTCCACTAGAAGGAAAACCCCGACACACTCGCCATTGTCATCATTAACCAAACATATTTGTGTGTCAGTGTGATCGATAAACCACTTCAAGAGTTCTATGTAGGGGAATATTGGAGTTTTGTTCGCTACCGTGTGCAGATATGCCTTTCATACGTTCGGGAGGACTTCATCGTCGAGTTTTCTTGTATTAGGATCATTGTGCGGGGTATATTCAAGGAATTCTTCCTGCTAGATGTTCTGGAAAAGTTATCCCTAATGCGAGAATACTGTCTTGGTCCCTATGCTTGCCTCTGTGTCTATGAAGGCCGGGGGATGAATGAAAACCTTCTTGGTGGATGTCTTGATGACATGCACTGGATTTGGAGCGAATTCCAATTGTTTCACGACCGCTGGGGAAGAACCTTCTCCCACCTCTAGTTCCTTTAGCTTCAACGCTCTTAGAGATTTCCTGGTGGTTGGTTTTCTCGGAGGCATTGCTCCCGCAAATGAAACAATCTTTAGGGCCAAAATACAAATAAATAGTGGATGATAATGTATATGTGAGGTAAAACACAGCAAAATCCAGACTAGCACATACCTGTAACGCTTGCTAGACTATGTGGTTTAATACTCACGGGATCTTGTAGACTTCTTCCGGATTGCTCACCTCGCTCCTCTGTCTGACCTGAACTTCTTTGCACGCAGAATAATCTTTTTTACAATGTCTCAAAATAATTTGATGGGAAGATCTTACCAATCGTATCAACCAATTAATCTGAGTGATGAGTGAAATTCAAACAAATCTACCACCGAATCTCTACAATTTAATTCATCATGGGTTGACGGCGGAGGCGCAGAGGGTGATGTGTTATATCGGCAGGTTCAAACAGTCCTTTTGATTCACGCACGAATTAGCAACTAATGTGATATTTTTGAATTAATTAGCCCTTTGAATGCATCGTATCTAGTGTTAAAACGTCCCATCGTGTCATTTTTCGAGTGGGCAGGTCGGGGATCGACGATGCATGGTGAATATTTCGTCGGCAACCTCCTATTTAGAACTTTCGATTTCGATCAATTTTTTCATACGGAGATGACATGGCAAAACTTACTCGAGGTGTGACTCAGGCCTCGGGAAGTGCTAACGACTCAAGGGAAAACTCGATCATATGTTTAACCGCTTTGGCAACGACACGTGATAGGTGGGGGCAGATGGCTTGATTGTGTATCCCAATAGGAGTTGGGGTTTTCCAAAAATATGCGTGTGTGAAAATAAACCTAGGACTACCGATGCTGAAAAGTATCGGGGTCGGCGGTCGGAGGTGGGAATAAACCTTTCACACCCTTTCTATGGACCTACCTTCTCAAAAAGCTCGCCAATACCGAGAGTTTCGGGGATTGGCTATCGATGATTCTTTTATTCCTTCGTAAATGCTTCCTCCTTCATCCTTTTTCCAATGCCGAAGGGATTGGTCATAGACGATATTCTTAGTGAAGCTCATCGTGAAAGAAAACTCCCGTTTGTCAATGCTGACGAAGATTGACGCTCGACTACCTTGGTTCTCTCGAGCGATTTCCTTTCATGCTTAATCCTTTATGATGCTCAATTTCTTAAGCACATCGGGGAAAATCTTTGGCTGTCGATTCTTTTAATTAAAAGTTAGTCTTTTTTAAGTTAATCAAATGCAACATTTTTCATACTGAAGTAGAATCAGACAGTGCAAAAGACCAAGTGGTACCCAAAAGATAAAATTTGAGATAGACTTTTAAGGGTGTGTTGAGTGCTCAACACGGTGCAAGTGCAACTCAAACACGGAAGCATCCTCCGGGTATACTTTGCAAAGTGTGACCCGACGTCTACCCTAGGTACCGTGGTATACCCCCGCAGTCACCTATGTAATTCACTAGAATAAAGGAAACTAAGTTTCCAGCTCGCAAACAATCACTAGGCAGGTATAGTCGACAGTCGGGTGGACCACAATGAACATGATAACAAGTCTGAAACCTACCGAGGGTATCGAAAGCAAGTCGTCCAGAAGAAAACTAAGGATCTCAAACGGATTCGAGGTCCACGAAGCTCCGTAGGCAAATGCGAGCGATAGTATCCCATGACAGATCCTTAATATGCGTTCCCCACTACATTTAGTTTGGCTTTGGAGGGGCTGTCTCCGTTGCCTTTCCTCACGTGACCTCATTTTTAGCCCCTATGTTAGAGGGGGGTCCCAGATAACTGTCATGTCACTAGACTTTAACACTCCCTAGCTCTAACTCCAATGTGTGTTTAAAAGCCTTGAAGAGTTTCCTCTCCAACCTAATTCAAGGCTCTAACCCTAAACTAGTTGATTGACCCTACAAACGTAAAAGTCTAATTAATTTTAAATTTAGCGTTCGTTTTAAATGGATTGTTTAAATCAAAGGATATGGCAGTGAAACTAGTGGTGTTTGTGAGAGATGAAAAGAGGAGAAAAAGATGAAACTCTGAAAGAAAAATTACTTCTAGTGAAAAATAAAGATTTACAACTAACTCTTTGTAACTAACTTTTTCATAACTAAATTTTTCAAGATCTTTAAAAAGAAGACCTAAAACGAAATTTCGCTCGACTACGAGCTACTTAAGTTCTAAGAAATCAATAAAGAACTTAAAAAATTAACTCTTTTTCCTATCAAGTAAAACAACTAATTCCAACTACTTTACCAAACTAAGATTTTTTTTTTTTTAAATGCTTTAAACATGAAAAACTTGAAATAAAACTTTTTTCTCTTTTCTTTAAAGAAATGAAAGGGAGAAAAAGAACTACAAGACAAGACTGAAACAGACATGCGACCTACTACGGATCGCAGGGAGTCACTAAAGACACCAAACAAGCTGATAAAAAATCCAAGGCTTGCTTAAAACCCTTTTATAAGTAAACACAAGAAACATCAAAAGAACAAGCAAATTGAAATCTAACCCAAGTTATGAATGTAAAAAAAGAGACACTGAACTCTGTCAAGAAACCCTGAGAAGTATAAACCTTAATTAGGAAAGAGGTTGGCTGCCTCTGTTTTAAAAACAATTTCTTGAACCAGGTACACTACTGTTGTTTCAGCAGCCTACGTATGTACATGGGTTGTTTACTAGACAGGGCACGTATGTACGCGGTTTGACCCACTGTAGGGCGCGTACACCTCTGTACTTCCCCCAAAAATAAATAAAACAGACTGACTGATAGGGTAGGGAGAATTGGTATGACACCAAAAGGTGACCAAATCCCTCAAAAAACTCAACAGACTCAAAAAGAAACTCGAAAGGTAAAAAACCAATCAAACACCTGAAAAAAAAATCCCCTAAAACCCTAGAGGCATCCCCAGTATGGTCGCCAGTTCTTCTAGCGGGAAAATCCCCCTATGACTACACTAGGGTTCATAATGTAGGCAGATCAACAACCGTGTAAAAGTCAACTACTTCTCTAACTACCCTAAACATGCCCAAAACTTATACAAGAAAAACAAAGATAAGAAGGATCAGGTAAGTATACCTCTACTCTACGTCCAGTGATGATCCTCTCGCACTTGTAAGCTTTGCTGATTGCACTCCTCCTCCCAAGGTTGGCCAACATTCAAAGACAGACAAATAAAAATCTACAAGCATGCAATTGATATACAAATTAGGGTTATAAGTTAGAACATAAACCATTAAAAGCATTCAATACACCATGATTTGGGACATGAAAAGTACTTCTTTTATTGATAACCCAATGATTATACCTTTTGCAACCAAAGACAACTACTGCTCCACGGACCTAGTTTGAGCTCCTCTTCACCAAGCTCCAAGTGCACCACTGTATGGATTATCCTTTCAACCTTATGATCTCTTCTTGGGAAGAGAATGGGTTTTTGATGGAGGAAGAAGGGCTAATTGGGAAAAGCAGAGACAATTCTCACAAAAGGGTTGCAATTACTTGGGGCAAGGAGGGGATGTGAAATGGGCAAGGTTTCATTGTTCTTATGTCTAGATGTCAAATGAGACCCCGACACCTCCTTTTATATGGGAAAATGATGGTTATTTGGTTGGGTGATGGGCTATAGGCAGTGGATTAGTTGGGAAACTACCCAATAGCCCGTAATCTCAACAAATTCCTTGCAACTTTTTATTTTTTTCAACTTTTGAAAGTATACGTGGGTTGTAGTGGTGCATCATGCGTACGTACGTGGGCTATAGTGGTGCAACAAGCATATGTACACGGACAGTATTGGTGCAGGGCTCATACATCTTCAAAAAATGGGTTTTTTAGAAGGGCAACTCAGTCATGGCTTGGAAAAAATGCAAGTAAGAGGCCAAAGGCCAGGGATGCATGTGTAGAGAAATTTAGGGTTATAACAACCATCCTTACCGGACCTTCGGGATATGTCCAGGGATGATCAGTCCCCTAGGATATAAAATCCTAACTTAGCTACCCGTTGTTGGTCAAGATACCATAGTATCATCAACATCACTCCCCCTTTCGAGGGAGGTCCTTTCAGACTATACCAAGCTTGGCTCGAAAGTGCTCAAACTTTACACGAGACAGAGGCTTGGTCAACACATCTGCAACCTGCTCATCTGTGCCAACATATTGGAGCTTTATGGCTCCTCTCTGCATCATATCATGAATGTATTGATACCAGATTTCTATGTGCTTCGACTTGTCATGGAACACAGGGTTCTCTGTCATCTTTATGCAACTCTACTTATCACATAGAATCATGGTTGCTTCCATTTCCATATCAAATAGACCTTTCAACAACTTCCGAAGCCATATGGCTTCACAAATGGAGGAGCATGCAACAATGTATTTCACTTCTATCGTGATGAGAAGTCATGGCTGACCCTAGACTGAAACAACATCATGAAGTTCTCTTTCTGTCAGAAACACTTCCAGTCCAATCTGAATCGGTATAACCAATCAGTCTGAAGTCACGATCTCCATTATAACAGAGACCAAGGTCCAATGTACCCTTAAGGTATCTCATCACATGTTTTGCAACAACAAGGTGAACACATCTAGGATCTACCAGATATTGACTCAAGGTGTTCACAACAAAACATATATCTGGCCGGGTGTTCGTTAGATACATCAACGATCCAATGATCTGCCTGTACAACATGGCATCAACCAATTCTGACAAAGTATCAACCATGAGATTCAACTTAGTTTCCATGGGTGTGTTCATGTATTTACAATCCAACATATCAAACTTCTTCAATATTTCAACTGCATACTTCCCTTGGTTAAGGAGTATCTTCTCAGGGCTCTGCCAAACCTCAAGGCCTAAGAAATAGTGCATTAGGCCTAGGTCTTTCATCTTAAATTCTGTAGCGAGCTTCTTCTTACAATCAATGATGAGCTTTTCTTCTCTAGTTAAGAATAAGTCATCCACATACAACAACAATATAACTGGCTCATCATTCATAGCCTTGAAGTAGAGGTTAGAGTGAGCTTTACTCTTGGTAAATCCCAAGATCATTAGGAAACTGTCAATCCTTCCATACCAAGATCTAGGAGCTTGCTTCAATCCGTACATAGCCTTTTTCAAACTGCAGACATGAGTCCTTTTGTCTTCAACTTCAAACCCTTGAGGTTGTTCTATATACACTTCTTCTTCAATGACACCATTTAAGAAAGTTGTTTTCACATCCATCCGATGTAATTTCCACTTCATCTTAGCTGCAAAAGATATGATGGTTCTGATAGAAATGTATCTAGCTATAGGAGAAAACGTCTCTTCATAGTCAATGCCTTCCTTTTGAGAAAATCCACGAGCTACAAACCTTTCTTTATATTTCTCAATACTTCAATCAGAAACATGTTTTTATCTTGTATATCCATTTGGAAGATACCACATCTTTGATCTTCGGTCTGGGAACTATTTCCCATACATTATTCTTTATAATTGATTGGTATTCTTCTGTCATGGCATCTGCCCATTCTTTCTTCTGAATGGCTTCTTCAAAGCAAGAAGGCTCCTTCTCTATGAGATCACACATTAAATCCATATAACTGGAGAATGGCTTAGGTTTCTTGACTTTTCTCATGGTTCTTTCTAGGGCACCATACTTCTCTCCATCTTGAATTAGTTCCCTTACCCAAGCTGGCTTTCTCTTGTGAGAGATCGTCATTTGGGGAGGTTCTTGAGATTCTATCATGTCATGATCTTCTGGAATCTCCCCATCAGGTGAAACTGTGACTTCCCTCACTGGTGTTGAAACTATGAGAGCTACAGGTTCTTCTTCATATCCTTCTTCAAGCTGGCATCTCCTTGATTTCTTGAGTGTTGCATATTCATCAAAGGTTACATATCTGTTGATATCAATATGATGGTAACCTGGTATATAGATTCTAAAGGCCTTTGAGACCTCATAGTATCCAAAAAATATTCTCTTCTTTCCTAAAGGGTCCAACTTGGTTCTCTTCTTTTCTAGAATGTGTACAAACACTAGACAACCAATTTAATACCCCGAGGTTGATCCCCTACTGAATTGTAAACATGTTTTATGGGCTGGTGAGCCAAGTGATTATAAGCTAGAAGGATTATGTGAATATTAGGCCAGGGAGCCTAGATGCTAAAGGCTAGTGAGCCTATTTTTGTATATGTATATCATTGATATAAAACATTGTTGCATGTAGAATGACCACGAAGAAAGAGTTATGGGGGACTAGTCTCCACTAGTTAGGGAAAGGGAAGGGGCTAAGAGGATAGGAAAAAAGGGCTAAGCTAGAGGGCTTATTGTCAAAGGAATATTATAATATTATTCCTAAAGATTATGGTGAGGATAATTATTTTATCCTAAGTTCTTATGGGAAGGTGAATGAATCCCAAGTGGAGAGAAAACGAGCTCTTGGAGAGCCATGTATCGTCCAGGGTGCATGGAAATATATGTGGGGAATTATTCTGTTTTGGGGGATCTTTTCCTCATGCCCTCAACATTCACGCAATCATTCATCCTCCCCAACATTGAACCTCCTCCATTGTCAACCTCTGTAACTGACAAGCATATGGACTTGCTTGACCTCGTACCTTGCCTTAACTGTTGGTTGTTGTTTCCATCATCTGTGCCATACCCAAATTATGTTGCTGCCATCGCCCTTACCCGTTTGAATTAGGAGCTAGACAGAAGAAGCGGGTTTCCAAGCCTGTGGGTTTTGAAGAGGCGGGTTGTCAAGATCGTGGATTGAAGAAGCAGGTTTTCAGGCATGTGAGCAAGTCTCTCTAGGTGAGAGAGATTGTTGGGAAAGTGATTTTTCTTGGAGGGAGCCCAACAACAATTACAAAGCTCTGAGAATTCCTGATCTGGCATGTTGCTGAAGCCCTGGAAGAGAAGTGGAGTAGCCGATGGAATGTTGAACAATGAAGGTGTATATTCCCAGGGTGGGACATGCATGTGGGGAATGATATGTTGTGAGCTGTGAGCGTAAGTAGGCTCATGGGAGGGAATCCTTCCTGTTGCATTGTGCGACTTCCTGCAGTCTCAACCTAGCTTAGGAATCCCTTTTCTCGGGTGGAGTTTAGTCCCAGCTCGGGGGTGAGTCACTGCTGAGAGTGATGAGAAGTGTGGTATAAGGTTGGGAGGTTTTTGGAAGGTCTGCACATAGTTGGTGGACATCAATTAAAAGATAAGTTTCAGTTGCGTTAAATTTTACATGATGTGTTTAAGTGCATGTTTGATATTTATAAGAATTTCTTGTGTTTACTGCATGTATGTTTTACTGTTAAATTCCACATGAATCTGTATTGTAGAAAAATGGCTATATCTATTTAAATTTGGATTATATATATAGGAGCTTGAACATAATATAATCTTGGTAGCATGCCACAGCCCCGGGATGGCCAAATCGGTATCAGAGTCCATGGTTTCAACAATGAACCTGGATGGGTCGTGTTTAAGGAATTGAAGTAAAAATTCCAGAGGGATTTGATGTAAAGAGTGCCAGAGGGGTGTTGAGAGAGCTCATGGGTGGTAATGGAAAGCTCAAGAGGAGTGGCGAAGGAGTTATCACCACAATCGTGGTTGATAACCATGATGTTGAATTTGAGCCGTAGGATCTACGTGAGGGAAGGCAGACCCTTCACAGCCATCGGATATGGAAAAAGGTGCACGCCAGTTAACGATCAAGTCCTTCAGACTTCATTACTTCAGAAAGTTTTAAGTTTTTGACGAAAAAGGGGCCGAAGCACGAAGCTTCGAAGTCCAAGAGTGACTCTCACCCGTAGATCATTCGGGAGAAGGCGGACCATTGGATTTCCCAAGTAGTTTGGCGGTTCAGAGTTTGGGGAAATTGGTTGAAGTGTGCGCATAATGGACTTCCTCCCGAAGTCCCGAAATCTGGAGTTAATCTGGACCATTCGTGTTTGAGGACACATGTCCACAGATTGACTATTTGGGAATTCAATGTTCAGGGGATTTGTAGTGTAGTATGGAGAAGTCTCCCAAAGTCCTAAAGTTTGGAACCAACTTGTACCATCCATTTCCAGGGACACGTGTCCACAGATTAAGTAATGGTCGAAATTTTGACAGTCCAGGGGTTGTATGGTGTTCAACAGTGAAATCCTTCGAAGCTTGAATTTTAGAAGTCCCAGAGCACCATAGTGACGTGGACCTATTCAGAAGTTCGACATTCGAGAGTTATAAGGTGTGTTGGAGTGGAATCTCCCGAAGCCCGAAGTCTTGAAGCGTTGGATATGACATGGCATGATGACATCACCTAAGGTGACGCAGACCTTCCCTAGTCGTGCCATGTGTCAGTCAGAATTGTACTTTTGACAACCTTGTTGGACCAATAGCAGTTTGACACATGGGGCCACATGTCACCATATCATATGATGACAAAAATACTACATGGACTCCAGAAAATTTAAGAAGTTCGTGAATTCAACGTTCGGAGGAAATAACAGATGGTGATGGAAGAACTTTCAGATCTTTGAAGTGCCGGAGTCCCGAAGTCCCAAAGTTGTGAAGTCGTGAAGCACCGGAGTGATGTGGCATGATGAAGTCACCTTAGATGACGTGGACCTACTCTAAGCATGCCACGTGTCACTTGTTTTTGTACCACTCACATGCCCTTAGTACTAATTGGGACCTGACACATGTTGCCCATCGGTGGGGCCACGTGTCACTACATTAATTGCTTGACAATCGAGTAAAGGAGATCGCCGTATTTTCAAATTCAACGTTCAGAAGGAATGAAGTGTGATGAAGGTGAAACCCACAAAGCTCCGAAGAGCGGAGTAAATCCTCAATGTTGATCAGGAGAGGATACGTGGAAGTAGATACCATAGTCTAGAGACTTGGCACTCTGGAGGATTCAAGGCATATGAAGTTGGGGTCAAGGGCTCCTGAAGGCTGGAGTCCATCTCAACCATTGATTACGGTGGACACATTGCGCCAGATCCCAAGGTTCAGAGACTTGGTACTCCAAAGGAATGAAGTTGTAAATGGCTTTGAATCGAGAACTCCCGAAGGCCAGAGTTAATCTTAATTATTGATCGAGAGATGATACATGGATAAAGGAGAGGACCTCTAGTAAGTTGACACTCTGGGAGATATGTGGAGAGGTGCTTTGGAAAGCCCTGAAGCCTGGAGCTGCGGAGAAAATCCTAGTTGTTTATCAGGAGAAGATACAGGGCAACATATCCTGCAGTCCAGAGACTTGGTACTCCGAAAGGATTGAGAGTGTGGACAGTCAGGAACTTCTGAAGCCCGAATTCCTAGAAATTATATTGACCATAGATCTAAACAAAGAATGAGGACCTTCGATCAATGCATCCTTCGAGTATATGAAGTGTGAAGCTCCAGAAAGTAAGTCTGGGAGTTCGCCAGTTCGACGTTCGGGACAAGTCAATGTGGAAGTTGAGAGAACCTCCAAAGTATTGGAGCCCCGAATTTCCCTAAGATCCAGATAAGTGCCTATCAGTTAGCGCTTGGTCAGATCTGTGGTCACATGAGGTTGGGGTCCAAATAAAATGGGCTTATGCCCGAAAACTGTGTTAAAAGAAAGAAAAGGGCTTAAAGGAGGAGCCTGTGAGGTTCTTGATTGTACAGATCTGCACCGAGAAAAGTAAATAAGGACTATGACCATGAAGAGAAGGATCCAACAAGTGTCCAAGAGATAATTGGGCTCTTAAGAAGGAAGATCACATGTGAAAAGATCAACTTCACAAGAAAGACAATTTTCAGATAGCCATAACTCTTTGCCCAGGACTCAGATTTGAGCATGAAAGCAGGCGTTAGAAAGGTATTGAACAGTAGAATACAACTGTTCACCCAGAAATTGGATCTGAACAATCAAATTCTTAGGAAATCAACAGAAATATGTCTGATATCTATAATTGAACCAAAATGGTTCATGTTTTTATAAAATTGTTGAATTGGTTAGCTTGACAAGGTTCCGTTGGATGCACATTTTGCAGAATTAACAACAGATTGATTAGATTAGATCAATATAGAGTGTAGTGAGACATATGATACATAGGGAGCTTACAACCAAGAGGATGAGATCAGAGGAATGGATGTCCATTTGGGTATGGAAGGAACAAACTCCAATGGACACGGAGAAGGAAAGGAGGATAACATGAATATGGTAGAGACCATTAGAAATTTGCAGAAAGATGTCCAGAGTCTCAAGGATGATAATGAAAAGCTAATGAAAGCCAAAGAGCAGCAGGAAGACTTCAATATGAAGTAAATGAAGAGCCTAGACATAGTTGAAAATAAATTGGATAAGGAGAGTGGCTCCAACAAATCGGGAATCCACATGACCCCTAAGTAAAAAGGAAGATCAAAGAGTGGTAGCATACATCGCCATCACTCCCAAAGACATTCCAATAGGAGAACACATAGCAGCTCAATTCCATCCTCTATAAAAAATCATAAGAGGTCTGGGGTGGATGGATTGAAAAGATAAATGAAAAAGATCAAACCTCCTACCTTTGATGGAGAGCACAAGAAAGATGAAGATGTCGAGACATGGCTATTGGGCATGATAAAATATTTCCAACTGCATAATTATTCTTCTCATGCAGAAGGAATAATTACTATTTATCAGCTAAAAGGAAAGGCATCCATGTGGTGGGATCAACTTGTGCAAGTGTAGCATATCAGAGAGAAGAATGTTACATGGAAGGAATTCAAGAAGCATTTTGAGAAGAAATACTTGACCAAGAGGTATTATGACAAAAAGATGAAAGATTTATTTGAACTCAAACTGGGTAGAATGACCATTGATGAGTATGAAAGGAGATTTTTAGAACTGTTGAAGTATGTCTCCTTCATCAAAGATGAGACAATTAAGATCAAGAAATGTTTGAGTGGTCTGCCATCTTTCATCAGTGATAAGATTCAATATGACGGTCCTAAAACTTTGGAGGAAACCATCTGAAGAGCCAAGTGCTTATATGATCAACATAAGGGAAAGCCTACTTTCCAAAGAGCTTGGGAAGACAAGAAGAAGTTTAAGAGGGAACAAAGGAAGAAGGGGAACAAGCCACCATTTTTCAGAAACAATCCTCAAGGACAACCATCTTTTAGAGAGAAAATAATGGTTGAGGTAGGTGGGCAAAGGCCAATGTAGACACCTATTCAATGTTGGGGATGTAAACTAGACCATAAGTATAGAGATTTTCCTCATAGAAGTAACAAAGTGAGAGCTATCCACAATGTACAACAAGCATAAAAAGTGGAGGACATGGGCAGAAGTGTACTAAGGATCTATGCATCCCTGGACAACAAGCAAGCATATTTTCAATCAAATATGATTAAGGTAGAAGGTATGATGAATAACTGCGCCTTTACTATTTTAATAGATTCAGGAGCTAGTCATAGCTATATAGACCCTAAGGTAGTGGAAATATTGTAATTTCCAAGAAGCAAGCATGGAAAATCTTGGCTGGTGTAGTTGGCTATAGGAGCCAAGAGAAAAGTTGTTGAACTAGTTAAATCATGTCCAGTGGACATGAATGGGCTAAGTACCAAGGCAGATTTGAACATCCTTCCCTTGGGTTCATATGACTGTCTAATTGTATGGATTGGTTGGACCAACACCATTCCCTCTTAAACTGCCATAGCAAGGCATTTACTTGCCTGAATGAGGAAGGGAACCCAAGAGCAATCCAAGGAATTCCTAGGGCAGTTACTGTTCGAGAGATCTCATCAATGAAGCTGAAGAAGTGTTACATGAAGGGATGTCACATATTTGCAACTCATATGGAGGAAGAACATAAGGATAAGGTGAAAAATCTTGAGGATCATGCAGTCCTAAGAGAGTTTGAGGACGTGCTTAAGGAGATACCGGGACTACCCCCAAAGAGAGATATTGATTTCTCTATAAATTTAATGACGAGAGCAACTCCAATATCCAAGAATCCCTACCGGATGAGTACACCAGAGCTGAAGGAACTACAAATGTAGCTTGAAGAACTTTTGAAGAAGGGGTATATATGCCCAAGTGTGTCACCTTGGGGTGCCCCAATTTTATTTTTGAAGAAGAAGGATGGGACATTGAGATTGTGCATTGAATTCAAACAATTGAACAAAGTAACTATAAAGAACAAGTATCCTTTGCCAAGGATCGATGATCTCTTTGATCAGTTAAAGGATGCAAGGATATTCTCAAAGATTGATATCAAGCGAGGATACCATCAAGTAAGGATCAGAGATGAAGACGTCAACAAGATTGCCTTCAGGACAATGTACGATCATTACGTGTTCACAGTGGCGCCATTTGGGTTATCAAATGCACCCGCTGTTTTCATGTGCTTAATGAATGGTGTTTTCCGGGAATACTTAGACAAGTTTGTTATTATCGTTTTGGATGACATCCTTGTATATTCCAAGTTAGAAGAAGAGCATGAGAATCACTTGAGGATGGTGTTACAAGTGTTAAGAGAACACTGATTGTATGCCAAATTGAGAAAGTTCTCATTTTTTCAGAACCGAATTCACTATTTGGGGCATATCATATTTGAAGAAGGGATAGCAGTGGACCCTGAAAATATTGAAGCTATTAAAGGGTGGACAACACCTAAGAATGTGATAGAAGTCATATCCTTCATGGGTCTAGCTAGATACTACATAAGATTCATTGTAGGGTTTTCAGGGATTTCTCACCTAATCACTTCCTTGCAAAGGAAGGGGGCGAAGTTTCAATGGACAACAAAATGTGAAAATAGCTTCCAACAATTGAAGCGGTTGTTAACCAGTGCTCCAATTCTAAGAATTGCAAATCCTAATGAGGATTTCATGGTTTGCACATATGCATGCAAAGAAGGACTTGGTGGAGTCCTCAGTCAGAACATATATGTGGTATGTTTTGAATCCAAAAAATTGAAGGAGCATGAAAGGCTCTATGCCACTCACGATTTGGAGTTGGCAGCCATAGTACATGCTTTAAATAAATGGAGGCACTATCTCATGGGAAAAATATTTGAGCTGAGGACAGACCATAATGGTATGAAATATCTATTTGATCAACTAACTCCAAATTCCAGACAAAGTAGATGGTTAGAGTTTCTCTGTGAGTATGACTTCAATATCAAGCACATCAAAGGAAAAGAGAACAAAGTGGCTGATGCACTCAGCAGGAGAGTGCATGAATTGCACTACAACAATTAGCATGTATCAAACTGATCTTAGAGGCATAAATTAATGAGGCTGGAAAAGCATATTTGCATTACATGGAGATGGTAATAAAAATACTTCAAGGTAAAATGCAACAGAAGGTTGAAGACTATAAATTGGGAAATGACGAAATTATCTTGTACATGAACATAATTTATGTACCCAATTCTCATGAATTTAGTAGTATGATCTTGAAAGAGATACATAATGTACCTTATGCTGGACACCCAGAATGTCATAGAACAATTACAGTAGCCAAAAGCCAATATTATTGGCCAGGCATGAAGAAGGAAATTGCTGAGTACATTGCTAAATGTTTGGAGTGTCAAAAGGTCAAGGTTGAGCATAGACACCCAACTGGGTTGCTGAAACCATTTCCCATTCTTGAGTGGAAGTGGGAAGTGATGTCAATGGATTTCATCACAAAATTTCCTACAACAAGAAAGCAACACGATTCTATCATGGTGGTGGTGGACAAGCTTACTAAAGCTGCCCATTTCATTCCTATGAAGGTTACTCACAAGAAAACCAATGTTGTTGATATTTATATGAGGGAAGTATCCCACTTGCATGGCATACCCAAGAAAATTGTGTTTGACAGAGACCCAAAGTTCACCTCAAAGTTCTGGAAAGGATTATTCAAAGGATTGAGAACAAATCTAAACTTCAACACAACTTATCATCTAGAATATGACGGGAAAACATAGAGGGTGAACCAAGTGATAGAGGATATGTTAAGAATGTATGTGATGGAAAAACCATCTAAATGGGAAGACTATCTACACTTTGTAGAATTTGCTTACAACAATGGGTACCAAGCATCACTAAAGATGAGCCCATTTGAGGCACTTTATGGAAGAAAGTGAAACACACCAATAAGATGGGACAACTCAGCTGATAGAGCAGTGGTTGGGCTAGAGTTTCTCAGGGAAATGAAAGAGAAAATGTTGAAGATAAAACATAATTTAAAGGCTACCCAAGACAGGCAGAAGAGCTATGCTGACAAGGGCAGAAATCACATGGAGTTTAAAGTGGGTGATTATGTATTCTTGAAAGTGAAGGCCAACAAAAGTTTCTTGAAGTTGGGAAACTGTTCCAAGTTGGCAGCTGTAATACACCCACAGTGGGGCCTAAAAATTTCGTTCTCCTTTCGGAAAAAAATCCACTCTCCATGATCTCTAATTTGGAAGGTCGAGGAACTAGCCCCCTTTTTCTTTGATGACCATTGTATATGACCGCGGGTTATGACCGATCGCCAAACACGTGATTGCAGGTGTAGACAAAGGTAGTTTGAGTCCAACTAATTTTCTCCCCACAATTCACCATGAGTCACCACATGTCTCTTTCTTAATACCGTGGTTCCGATTGTGGCCCACCCTCTAACCTTTAAATTTTGAGCACTTTCTATCCCCACAGTTCAACGTGACCTTTGAACTCACGATCTTGACGGTACTTTTGAACTAATAGACGTGATTACTTCAGATCATGATCCTTACTTAAGATCTTCCCCTTTTAAATCAACGGATGTGATTTTCTTCAGGAGTTCGACGTTCAGAGTTTTCAACTCTCAAACCTTGTTTTCTCTGCGGTGACTATCTCCCGTAGTGGAATATCTATCGACAGCTGTCCCATCGCAAACAGATGGTTCAGATGAGCTCTGGCTCTTCGACCTTTGGGAGTTCTCATTCATTACCTCCTCTTTCTCCTGGAGTGATTTCTCCCAGAGTGGCAGATCATTTTCCATGCATCCTCTTCCAAATCAACGGTCCTGGTCCTCTTCGAGACTTCGACATTTTTCTACCAAGACTAGATCAACGACCCTCAACTCCCTTCTCGATAAATGATCGAGATTCTACTTCGGGACATCGGTGCTTTCACCCTCTACTTTCCTCAGGAGTATTTCGTACCTGGAGTTCTAGATCAGGCACCACGTGTCCACCTCAAATAGACGACTCTCGTCTGCTTCAGTGGTTTGGGCTTCAACGATTTCAAGGTCTTCTCCTTTGCGTTCTCCCAGAGTGTTTTCACCCAGAGTTCATGATCTGTCGCCACGTGCCCTCTGGATCCGATGATCCAGATTCTCTTTGGGTCTTCCGACTTCAAACCTTTCAATTATCAAACTTCACTTTCCCTTCAAGTGTGCGGATTTCTGCCGCGTGTCCCCCTTGAATAGGATGATTGCGAATTACTTCGCGTCTTTCCCAAAGTCCACAGATTCACACCACCTTTCCTCTGGATATGACGATTGAGATTCATTTCAAGACTTCGAGACTTTGGCCAGTCAATTATCCTTTGTACACAAAGGTTAAAACTCATGCACTTTACTTAGATCGGATGACTATCGTCCCTTTGTGCTCATATCCGGTGGTTAGGATATGTTCCTTGCCAGTGCTTCTCCTTTGCTTCCCTGGATGTTGATATGACGGTCCAAGCTTCTCCCCACAACCGATCTGATGGCTGTTGTTGCTCCTCCTCCTGAGATTTTGACTTCTTCCGACTTGGAAGAGTTTTGTGGATGTTCAAAGTCCTCAGCCTTCATTCTTCTTGTGAGCCTGACTATCTTGGGTCTCACTTTTGCTCTTGAAAACATTATCTCTTCTGAGCTTTTTGATTCTCTCAGACCGACGATACCGAAGGACTCCGTTACTCCATGGATTTCCTAAAGGGTTCACGACCAACCATCTCGCAATTGTTCAAGACCTGGCGGTTATGATTTGACCAATACCGAGATGTTTGCCGATCGACAGTTCATAGTAATTGTGGAGCCCCAACGTGCATTCTCTTTATCACAGAGCTCACCCTCCGCAATCTGGAAAGTACTCGCCCAAATTGGTCAAACCAGAGTCATCCATATTCCAAATCAACAAGATCAACGACATTGGTGAATTGCGGGCCGCGAATTAGCGCGTCCGCTAGTTTCACCTTCGCTAGTTTCACCTTCGCACTCTACAATGATTCCCCACCCTCGATCTCCATTCATAGATCGACGGTTCACAGTGATTACGAGGTTAAACCTCCACAATATGGGAAGTGGTCAATTGACTCTAGCCTAATTCTAATCGTTGATCTCCCATTCTCGACGAGATCGATGACGTGGGTTGATTGCAGGCCGTGAAATAACATGTCCACTAATTTCACCTTCGTGCTCTGCAATTCTTTCTCGCTGTCTGATTCTTAAGTCAACATTGTTTCAAGTAACTTGAATATCCTACAACTTGACATCTAAGATATTCGAGCTCCAAGGTTCTGAAACCTTCATGAGCTAACTCCTTTTTGCGCAGGGTTCCTAGACCCAGGTCACGTAGATCTTTAGATAACTCTTGGTTTGTAATCCGCGCTCTTAGTCAGGTTTTTGGTTAGGGACTTAGGTGTGAATTCAAAGTCTCCTAGACTACTGGTCTGAAGGGAACTCCATCCTAACTCACATATATTTAAGCTTTGAGGCAAGGCAAGGTGGACTCGTGAGGTTACCAAATGGTGTCTATGTCAAGAGGCATGCTATGACTCTGGAACGGTGATGTAATTCCCCGGAGAAAGCACCTCCGAGGATTGAACGAGAGAATATGGAAAATAAAACATAAGTATATGTTCTCAATGGAACAAATGTATATGCATAACTTAATCATTTAATAGAGAAACCATTTATAGACATATAAATACACACATGCAACCATTATTTCCAATTCAAAGCACAAGGCATGAAAACACTTATAATAACTATAAGGCGTGATGCGATTGCTGAAAGGAGTGCTCGTTTCCACCCAACCATAGGCTCAGTAACTCCCAATGGATTTATCACTGGCCAACCCCTGATCTTAGAACACGATGCTTTGAGATTCAATCTCTTTCTTCCAGCTCAACGAAAGTTAGGGACGAAGGTTACTCTCCTTCTCCCAACACATAAATATATGGGGACGAAGGTTACTCTCCTTCTCCCGACTCAGAAATATATGGGGACGAAGGTTAGTCTCCTTCTCCTGGCTTGGTCTCTATTTTATGGGATCAAAACTCACTTTCCTTGTTCTCAGTCCTTTCTTGGATCCGAGAGCTTCGACTCTCATCTCTGCACTCTTCGCAGGTCTCTCTCCACCCCCACCATGCTTCCTTTCTTGCCTTCCTCAGCAAGATTGCATGTGGCTTGAATTCCCAATCCGTGGTCAGGTATGGAAGCCTTACGGATGGGCAATTTGCCCCATCCCCTAATTAAATCTTGAGGAGGTCTTCCCAACTACCAGCTTGACTAAAATTCATTCCTGGGTCAGAGGGTTGTTCTGATCCTAAGCAATTCAATCTAGCAAAGGTACTGGTTCAATGGAGGTTATCGAAACCATTCAGGGTCCCATCCACCACCTTTTCATAGCATTAATGTTCTCTTCTTAGCACGTCCCCTTTCTAGCAGTCATGAAACACATATCCATTTTCTATTAAAATAACATAATTTACATGCATCGACCTTTTATACAAAGGTCCATCAAATCAAACATTCACACCTTTGAGTTTTCCATAGTTCCCTGGCCAATATAGTTATAATTACAAACTGGAGAAACAGGGTGTTACAATTCCCTCCCCCTTAAAGGAACATCGTCCTCGATGTTCTATCTGTCAATCAGAATGTACATACAAGAGTAAACAAAATTGTATATGCCTGTCTCATGGCATCCTCCATTTCCCACGTACCCTCATCTGGGCCAAAGTGTTTCCACTACACCTTGACCTGTGCAATGGTTCGGTTCCTGAGTGAGGTTTCCTTCCTGTCTAGTATGGATTGAGGTTCTGGTAGGAATTTTCCCTCCGGCTCCACCTGGATCACAGATTGGTCAATTATATGATTAGAATCATGTACTTATTTTTTCAATAATGAAACATGCAAAACATTATGTGCTTTTAATGTGGGAGGAAGTGCTAGCCTATAGGCTACATGTCCCACTCTATCTAAGACTTCAAAGGGTCCACAATACCGAGGTGCCAGTTTGGCACATGATCCCATTCTTAGGAAATTCTGCTTGGGTCTAACTCTGAGATAGACATGGTCTCCTATCTTGAACTCTCTGGGAGTTCTCTTTCTGTCGGCGTAACTTTTCCGTCCATCCTGAGCAATCTTCAAATTTTCCCTTATCTAGATCACTTGTTGTTCCATTTCTTTCAGCATGCCAGGTCCGATTGTAATTCTATCCACTGGATTGCTCCATCTGATTGGAATCTTGCACTATCTACCATAGAAAGCTTCAAAAGGGCTCATCTTCAAGGATTCCTGATAACCGTTGTTGTAGGCAAACTCTACCAATAGTAGGTAGTCTTCCCACTTCTTAGGATGATGCATTACGTGCATCCTTAACATGTCCTCTACTATTTGGTTCACTCTTTCTGTCTGTCCATCAGTTTGAGAGTGATAGGTTGTGCTGAACAACAATTTAGTCTCATAACTAGCCATTAGGGATTTCCAAAAGCTTGAAGTAAATTTGGTGTCTCTGTCAGATACAATTTCCTTGGGCATGCCATGCAGTCTGAATATATCCTTCATGAAGATGTTGGAAATATCTATTTCCTTGCAAGTTGACTTGAATGGGACGAAATGAGCAGACTTACTCAGTTTGTCCACCACGACCATAATAACATCATTTTGCTTGGTCGACTTTGGTAATCCGATGATGAAATCCACGGAGATGGTTTCCCATTTCCATTCTGGGATCGGTAGGGGTTGTAACAATCCTGTTGGATGTCGGTGTTCTGCCTTAACTTGTTGGCATTCTAGGCACTTAGCTAGATAGTTAGCTATTTATTTCTTCAATCCAGGCCAATAGAATTGTTTCCTAGTGGCTGTGATCATTTTTTGATATCCCGGGTGACCGGTATATGGTCTCTTGTGTAGTTCATCCATTATGAACCTCTTCAAGTCGTCATAGTTTGGAATATACAATCTGTTTCTATAATTCAGTAGGCCTTCCTCAAGCATCTGGTAGCCTTCATACTTTGGCCCTATAGGCTCTTTCCTTAGATACGAGGTCACAATATTGAAGAATGTGTCTGTTTCTTGTTCATTCTTGACTCTTTCCATTACATTCGTTTTACAAGTGCTTACCATTTCCAGATGAATCATTTTTATACTTCTGCTAAGGGCATCAACCACCCTATTTTCCTTTCCTTTGATGTGTTTGATTTCGAAATCAAACTCACTAAGAAGATCCATCCACCTAGCTTGTCTAGCATTGAGTTTTGGTTGATCAAACAGGTGCCTCAATCCACAATGGTCTGTCATAAGCATAAATCTCCTACCCATGAGGTAGTGCCTCTACATTTTTAAAGCATGTACTATGACAACCAACTCTAGGTCATGGGTCACATAATTGATTTCATGCTCATTTAATTTCCTGGACGCGTAGCAAATTACACATCCCTCTTGCATAAGGACTCCTTCGAGTCCTTCCTTGCAGGCATCTGCACACACGAGGAAATTATTATCTGGGTCTGCAATCTTCAACACGGGTGCATGGGTCAAGGGGCATTTCAGTTCCTTAAATATTTCTTCACATTTTTATGTCCAAATGAATTTAACAACCTCCTTCTGAAGGGCAGTGATTGGAAAACCAATCTTGGAAAACCCTGTTATGAACCTTCTATAGTATCCTGCTAAGCCCATGAAGGATCTGATATCGGATATATCCTTTGGGGTAGGCCATTCCATAATAGATCTGATCTTATCGGGGTCCATTGCCACCCCTTCCTTAGAAATGACATGGCCTAAGTAATGGACTTGCTTCTAAAAGAAGTTGCACTTGGTAAACTTAGCGTAGAGCTGATGCTCTCTTAGTATTTGAAGTATGAGTCTAAGATGTTCTTCGTGCTCTTCTCTGTTCTTGGAGTAGATTAGGATATCATCACTGAAGACCAATACAAATTTGTCTAGAAATTTGCTGAGTACATTATTCATCAAGCACATACAAGTGGCGGGGGCATTGGTTAACCCAAATGGCACCACCACAAACTCATAGTGACCATAACTCGTCCTGAAGGTTGTTTTGTGGATGTCTTCATCCTTAATCTGAACTTGATGGTATCCAGACCTTAAGTCGATCTTCGAGAGGATGAAAACACCTCCCAATTGGTTGAACAAGTCATCGATTCTTGTTAAGGGGTACTTATCTTATTGAGTTGTCTGTAATCTATGCACAATCGAAGTGTGCCATATTTATTTTTCACAAGCAAGACGGGCACTCCCCATGGAGATACACTGGGTCAGATGTAGCCTTTGTCCATCATCTCTTTTAGCTGTAGCTTGAGCTCAACCAGTTCTGGCGTACTCATCCTATATGGTGTTCTATATGCTGGCACCGCTCCTGGTGCAAGTTCTATCGAGAAGTCAATATCCCTTCTTGGAGGTAGACCTGGTACCTCTTCTAAGAATACATCCTTGTATTATCTTAATATGAGGTGGTATATTAGGTTTGGTTTGTCATCCTCAACATATTCCAACACCTCTATTTCATATAGATGACATCCCTTTCTGCAATACTTTTTCATTTGAAGAACTGATATTTGTCTTACTGAGACAAGCTTCTGAATCCCTTGGAGGGTTATCTCCCCCGCTTCCTCATTTACACATTATAAAGTTTTATGGTAACAGTCCAAATTAGTTTTATAAGAAGCCAACCAGTCCATACCAATCAACAAGTCATAAGACCCCAGGGGAAGTATGTTAAGGGTCGCTCGGGTGGGCAATCCACCCATGATGTATTGGTAGGCTGGTATGACCTCTGCACTTTCCTTCTGGTCCCAATGGATAGTCGTACCAACCATGAATTAACATGTCTAACTGGTTGCAGTTTTCACTTATCAACAATATGAGGGGCCACATAACTCAAATTAGAACCAGGGTCAATTAAAATAGAAACTAGATGGTTGACAATCATACCTTCCAGCTCCACTACTGAAGCTTGTTGGTCGAATTGATTATTGTCCAAGGCTGCATAGATTCGTGGCATGCTCCTGGCCACATCATTGACAGTGGTAGCTTCTTGGATATTGTAGACTCTCTTACCATTCTGTTTTCTATGTGGATAGTCCCTCAACCGATGATCTTCTCCACAACCCCAACATTTTAAGGATTCTTTCTTTAGGTTATCGGTCTTTCTTGGGACTGTCTTAACATGTTTATTTCCACTTTTAGAGGGGAAATTTTGATGATACACATTTCCAGTAGGAAGGCTAATCCTAGAACTCTTTCCCTAATTCTTAAATCTCGAGGATTTAAATCCCTTCTTCTTGAATCCTGAACTATTCTTCCTCTTCCAGTCTTCATGAGGCCATGTCTTATTCCCGAACTATTCATAACAATACCATGCCTTCCAGATGGTTTCTTATAAGGTCTTTGGTTTGTCGAACTCAATCCTGTCCCGGTAGGTTTGAGGTAATCCACTAATAAATCACTGCATTTTTACCTTCTCATCCTTTATGTAGGGTACATACCTCAGTAGCTCAAGGAATTTATTGACATATTCATCTATGGTGAGCTGCCCCAACCTGAGTTCATAGATCTCCTTAGTCTTCCCATCCATATATTTCTCTGACATATATTGCTTTATGAAGTATTTCTTGAACTGCTTCCATGACAAGTCCTTCTCATGGACTCCTTTCACATTCCTAAGGTCTTCCTACCAAATGGAAGCCTTTCCATTCAGGTTGAAGATGGTTATTCTAGCCTTCAAGTTTCCAGAGTAATCGTGGACTCTGAAGTACTTCTTTAAACCAAGAAACCAAGCTTCAACCTCTTCTCCCTTCTTAAACTCTCCATTGAAAGGGGGTGGTTTGGATTTCTTGAACACTTTAGGATCATGATTTTTGGAACGCTTCCACTTCCTTCCTTCCCTTTGAGAATGTGAGCTCGCTCTGCTACTAGAATATCCTTCGGAGTTACCAGCTTTCTTTCCAGAGGACTCTGCCAATGAGTGTCCCCTGCCTCTAGGTTGGGCATTCTTCGAGGTACTTCTCCTAGTGTGGTCATGTTTTCAGATCTCAAGTGGACTTTGACTTCTCTTCTCATGTCGTCGGTCCATATGACTGGTTGCGGGTTCATGCTGCAGTTGCCTTTGTATGTTG
The DNA here is from genome assembly GCA_009831015.1 of Picea engelmannii. NCBI lineage: Eukaryota > Viridiplantae > Streptophyta > Pinopsida > Pinales > Pinaceae > Picea > Picea engelmannii. The sequence goes on from ML823965.1 coordinate 59,655, forward strand.
GATAAGCTCTGCAGCAAGACTGCATTAATTTCTGTTTGTTTTTCTTGCTCCTTTATCAGTCTCTCCTTATCAGCCTTGCAACTTTGTAATTCGGCTCTGAGGCTTCTAACAATCTTATCCATATCCGAAGGGGTTTCCACCACCCTCCTTTCGTCAGATTCTTCGTCTCTATTGTGGGAGCCATCCCCCACTTCATGACACATCACCATCATTTAGTCTTGAAGTTTTCCCATGGTTTACTGACTGCTCGAGTGCTGACAAAAACACTTATTTTTATCTAGCATTTTATGAACGATACATGGTTCAAATTCCTTAAATGCACACACATAGTAGAACGTTTCATTCTTTTCCTCAATAATTTTTTTAACCAGACTCTTTAAGAAGGAGGCAAGATAAGATGTCACTCTTAAAAGTACTCTACTTATGGTTTTTTTTTTGAGGGACTCGTCCATGAGCCCAAGCAGGCGAAGTGTTGTAACCATGCTCTGATACCAATTTGTAACACACCCACGGTGGGGCGTAAAAATTTTGATCTCCTTTCAAAAAAAAATCCACTCTCCACGATCTCTAATTTGGAAGGTCGGGAAGCTAGCCCCCTTTTTCTTTGACGACCATCGTATATGACCACGGGTTATGACCAAGCACCAATCACGTGATTGCGGGTGCAGACAAAGGTGGTTTGAGTCCAATTTCTTTTCTCCCCGCAATTCACCACGAGCCACCACGTGTCTCTTTCTCAATACCATGGTTCCGATTGCGGCCCACCCTCTAACCTTTAAATTCCAAGAACTTTCTATCCCCGCAATTCAACGTGACCTTTGATCTCACGATCTTGACGGTACTTCTGGTATGCCTCTTTTAATTCAATGGACGTGATTTACTTCGGGACTTCGGCATTCAGAGTTTTCAACTCTCAAACCTTGTTTTCTCTGTGGTGACTATCTCCCAGAGTGGAATATCTACTGAAACCTGTCCCATCGCAAACAGACGATTCATATGAAATCCGACTCTCTAGCCTTCGATATTTCTTGTTCATTACCTCCTCTTTCTCCCGGAGTGGCAGATTGTTTTCCAAGCGTCCTCTTCAAAATCAATGGTCCTAGTCCTCTTCGAGACTTCAACATTTTTCAACCAAGACTATATCAACGACCCTCAACTCCCTTCTCGATCAACGGTCGAGATTCTACTTCAGGACTTCAACACTTTCACCCTCTACTTTCCTTTAGAGTATTTCGTACCCGGAGTTCTAGTTTGGGCACCACGCGTTCACCTCAAATTGACGACTCTCGTCTGCTTCGGCGATTTCAAACTATTCTCCTTCGTGTTCTCCATTAGTGTTTTCACTTGGAGTTCATGATCTGTTGCCATGTTCCCTCTGGATCCGACTATCTAGATTCTCTTCGGGTCTTCGGGCTTCGAACCTTTCAATTCTCAAAGTTTAGTTTCCCTCGAAGTATGTGGATTTCTGCCGCATGTCCCCCTTGAATCAGACGGTTGAGAATTACTTAGGGTCTTTACCCGAAGTCCATAGATTCACGCCACCTGCCCTCCGGATCTGACGGTTGAGATTCATTTCGGGACTTCGGGACTTTGGCCAGTCAATTCTCCTGTGTACACAAAGGTTAAAACTCATGCACTTTACCTTAGATTGGATGACTATCATCCCTTTGTGCTCATATTTGACGGTTAGGATATGTTCCTTCCCAACGCTTCTCCTCTGCTTCCCTGGATGCTGATCTGGCGGTCCAGGATTCTCCTCACAATCGATCTGACAGTTGTTGTCGCTCCTCCTCTTGAGCTTCTGACTTCTTCTAACTTGGAAGAGTTTTGTGGATGTTCAAAGGCCTCAACCTTCATTCTTCCTGTGAGCCCGACTATCTTGGGTCTCACTTTTGCTCTTGAAAACATTATCTCTTCTGAGCTTTTTGATTCTCTGAGACCGACGATACCGAAGGACTTCGTTACTCTGTGGATTTCATAAAGGGTTCACGACCAACCATATTGCAACTATTCAAGGCCTCACGATTATGATCTGACGAATATCGAGATGTCTGCCGATCGAGAGTTCATAATGATTGGAGGGCCCCAACGTGCATGCTCTTTATCAGAGAGCTCACCCTTCACAATCTGGAAAGTACTCACCCAACTTGGTCGAACGAGAGTCGTCCATCTTCCAAATCCACAAGATCAATGGTGTTGGTGAATTGTGGGCCGCGAAATAGTGCGTCTGCTACTTTCACCTTTGCGCTCCGCAATGATTCCCCACCCTAGATCTCCGTTCATAGATCGACGGTTCACGGTGATTATGGGGTTCAACCTACACAATCTGGGAAGTGCTCACTCGACTCTAGCCTAATTCTAGTCATTGATCTCCCATTCCCGACGAGATCGACGACGTGGGTTGATTGCGGGGCGTGAACTAGCATGTCCGCTAATTTCACCTTCACACTCCATAATGCTTCCCCGTTGTCCGATTCTTAAGTCATCAGTGTTTCAGGTAACTTGACTATCGTACAAATTGACATCTCAGAGCTTCGAGCTCCAAGATTCTGAAACCTTCATGAACTAACTCCTTTTTGCGCATGGTTCTTAGACCCAGGTCACATGGATCTTCAGATAACTCTTGGGTTGTAATCTCCGCTCTTAGTTGGGTTTTTGGTTAGGGAATTAGGAGCAATTTCGAATTCTCCTAGACTACTGGTCTGAAGGGAACTCCTTCCTAACTCACGGAGCTTTAAGCTTTGAGCCAAGGCAAGGTGGACTCGTGAGGTTACCAAATGGTAGCTATGTAAAGAGGCATGCTCTGACTTTGGAACGGTGATGTAATTCCCTGGAGAAAGCGCCTCCGAGGATTGAACGAGAGCATATGGAAAATCAAACGGAAGTATATGTTTTCAATGGAATGAATGTATACTCATAACTTAATCATTTAATATAGAAACCATTTATAGACATATAAATACACGCATGCAACCATTATTTCCAATTCAAAGCACAAGGCATGAAAACACTTATCATAACTATAAGGTGTGATGCGACTACTGAAAGGGGTGCTAGTTTCCATCCAACCATAGGCTCAATCACTCCCAATGGATTTATCACTTGCCACGCCCTGAGCTTAGATCACGATGCTTTGAGATTCAATCTTTTTCTTCCAGCTGAACGAAATTTAGGGATGAAGGTTACTCTCCTTCTCCCAACACATAAATAGAAGGCGACGAAGGTTACTCTCCTTATCTCGACTTAGAAATAGATGGGGACAAAGGTTACTCTCCTTCTCCTAGATCAGTCTCTATTTTCTAGGATCAGAACTCACTTTCCTTGTTCTCAGTCCTTCCTTGGACCCGAGAGCTTTGGCTCTTATCTCTTCACTCTTCACAAGTCTCCCTCCACCCCCACCATGCTTCCTTTCTTGCCTTCCTTAGCAAGATTGTGTGTGGCTCGAATTCCCAGTCCTTGGTCAGGTCTAGAAGCCTTACGGATGGGCGATCTGCCCCATCCCCTCATTAACTCTTGAGGAGGTCTTCCCACCTACTAGCCCGACTAAAATTCATTCCTGGGTCAGAGGGTTGTTTTTATCCTGAGCAATTCAATCCAGCAAAGGTACTGGTTTGGTGGAGGTTAACACAACCATTCTGGGTCCCCTCCACCACCTTTTCATAGCATTTGTGGTCTCTTCTTAGCACGCCATGTTTCCAACAGTCATGCAACGCGTATCCATTTTCGATTAAAATAACAGAATTTACATTCATCGACCTTTTATACAAAGGTCCATCATATCAAACATTCATACCTTTGAGTTTGCCATAGTTCCCTGGCCAATATAGTTATAATTACAAACTGGGGGAAACAGGGTGTTACAACAGCTAGATATTGTGGGCCATTTGAAATCCTAGAGAGGATTGGACCAGTAGCTTATATGATTGCATTTCCTGCATCTATGTCTATTCATAATGCATTCCATGTATCATTGCCTAAGAAATATATACCCGATGTTAATCATGTTATTGATTGGAATGTGATTTAGGTGGAGCAAGAAAACACTTTTCAAGTGCATCCGATACACATTATGGACCGAAAAATCAAACAGCTCCGGAATCAAGCCATAGAGTTTGTAAAGGTCCAATGGACCTGGTACAGTCCCGAGGACGCAACTTGGGAGCATGAAGATGCTATGCAGGCAGAATACCCACATCTTTTTGAAGATTTTTGAAATCTTGTTGATATTTTGTAAATAAGATGCACTGAGGACAATGCATAAATAAGGAGAGGGGATTGTAATACCCCAAGGCCAAGCCCCTACTAAATTGTAAACATGTTTTGTAGGATGGTGAGCCAAGGGATTATAAGCTAGGAGGCTTATGTGAAAATTAGGCCAGGGAGCCTAGATGTTAAAGGCTAGTGAGCCTATTTTTGTATATGTAAATACTCATATCATTAATATAAAACATCGATGTATGTAGACCAACCACGAAGAAAGAGTTATGGGGGACTAAGCTCCACTAGGTAGGGAAAGGGAAGGGGATAAGAGAATAGGAAAAAAGGGTTAAGCTAGAGGGATTGATGCTAAAGGAATATTATAATATTATTCCTAAAGATTATGGTGAGGATAATATTATGAATCCCAAGTGGAGAGAAAACGAGCTCCTGGAGGGCTATGTTTCATTCAGGGACCATGAAAATATATGTGGGAATTATTCTGTTTTGGGGGATCTTTTCCTCATGCACTTAACATTCATGCAGTCAGTCATTCTCCCCACCTTTGAATGTCCTCCATTTTCGACCTCTGTAACTAGCACACATCTGAAATTGCTTGACCCTGCACCTTTCCTTAACTGTTGGTTGTTGCTGCCATCATCTGTGCCAAGCCCGAGTTCTGTTGCTGCCATCGCCCTTACCCGTTTGACTTAGGAGTTGGATAGAAGAAGCAGGTTGTCAGGCCTATGGGTTTTGAAGAGGTGGGTTGACAGGCCCGTGGATTGAAGAAGCAGGTTGTCAAGCCTGTGAGCAAGTCTCTCTAGGTGAGAGAGATTGTTGGGAAAGTGATTTCTCTTGGAGGGAGCCCAACAACAACTACAAAGCTATGATAATTACTGATCCGGCCTATTGCTGAAGCCATGGAAGGGAAGTGGAGCAACTGCTTGACTGTTGAACAATGAGCGTGTATATTCCCAGAGTGGGATAGGCATGTGAGGAATGAGAGGCTGTGAGCTGTGAGCGTACGTAGGCTCCTGGGAATGAATCCTTCCTGTTGCATTGTGTGAATTCCTGCAGTCTCAAGCTAGCTTAGGAATCCCCTTGCCCGGGTGGAGTTTAGTCCCAGATCGGGGGTGACCCACTCCTGAGAGTGACGAGCATCGTGGTCTAAGTCTAGGAGGTTCGTGGAAGGTATGCATGCCATTGGTGGACATCAATTAAAACATAAGTATTAGTTGTATTAAATTTTACATGTTGTGTTTAAGTACATGTCTGATATTTATGAGAATTGCCTGTGTTTTCTGCATGTATGTTTTACTGTTAAATTCCGCATGAATCTATATGGTAGTAGAATGGTTATATCTATTTAAATTTGCATTATATATATGAGCTTGAACATAGCATAATTTTGGTAGCATGCCTAGGCCCTAGGATGGTGGGGTACGTTACAACCAAATATTTTGAGATGGCTTACTTCTGACATCTTTCCAAAGAACATTTCTTCAGGGGTTTTGAACCCAAGTGCACTATGGGATAATATGTTTTGTACATACAATGTTGTTTTTGCTGCTTCTGCCCATAAGTGCATTGGAAGATCTTGATCATGGATCATAGTATTCATTGCTTCCATTAGAGTTCTATTCTTTCTTTCTACTGCACCATTTTGTTGAGGATTTTAGGGAGTGGTGAGCTCCCTCTTAATCCCACCATCTCTTCAAAATCTTACAAACTCTTTTGAGGTGCATTCTCCTCCATTATCTGTCCTTTGTATCTTGATCTTTCTTTTAGAGAGATTCTCTGATCAAGGCTTTGAATTCCTTGAATTTTCCAAGCACTTCATCTTTTGATTTCAAGAAGTAAACCCAGGTCTTGTGAGAATAATCACCAATAAATGATACATAGTATACATAACCACTAAGTGAGGTTGATGGCATTGGACCACATACGTCTGAGTGGATGAGTTCCAAGACTCCTTCTGCTTTATTATCGCTTTTCAGGAAATGATTCTTGTTGTTATTTCCTTGTGTACATCCCTTGCACACACCTTCATGGTCAACCTTGAAATATGGTAGACCTGTTACTGCCTTGCTCACACATGGTAAGGCCTTGTAGTTGATGTGAGCTAGTCTTCTATGCCAAAGTTCACATGGACTCTCAATGGAGTGAGTCAAGGCTGCATCTGAGTGACCTTTTAACTTATACAAGCCACCTTCTTTTGTTCCAATAACAATTGCATCTTGTATGGTTTTACCTTTGGGCCACATAAGGACTTCACCATCTATGAATGAAACCTTGAAGCCTTTCTTATCTAAAGCTAAGATATAAAGAAAATTATTCATCAAACCTGGTACATATAGTACATCCTTCATCTTCATTGAGGTCCCTGAATCAAGTTTGTAATTGGACTCTCCCACTCCTTTGATAGGGTACTGGTAATCATCTCTAAGTGTAACTTTCTGAGGAAATTTATTTTCTGTAAGACTAGAGAGAATGTCTCTCTGACCTTTCATGTGCTTGAAAGCACCACTGTCTATGAGCCAAGTGTCCTCACCAGGTGACACTGATCCTGAGAGGGCAAAGATTAAGACACAGTCTTCAATATTTTCTTTGATCATCTTCATGGGTGGATCTTCATATTCAACTATATGGGCATGGTGCCTTTTGTTTCTCTTCTTGTATTCTTCTCTTTTAGCTAGAAAATTCTTAGCAATATGACCCATCTTGTCACAATGGTAACATTGATAAGATAAGAAATCCTTTTCTCTCCTTTGACCTTTCTGAAACTTCTGGAATCTCCTTGGAGGGTGAGATTCTTTGTGGATCAATCTATTTGGGGAGTTAGATTCCTTATGTAGGTGGGTCTCCTTCTTGAAGTGAGACCTTCTCTTTCCTCCTTTAGCATGAACATCTAGGGCTTGATCTCCATCCCTTAATAGTACTGCTTCTCAATTAGCTACTCTTGCTTCTTCTTGAACACATTCTTCCCAAACACTTCAAATTGTAATTTCTCCTTTCTGGCACAAATGGTTTGGATGAATGCATACCAAGGTCTCGTGAGACCATTAAGAGCTTTCATTATAAGTTCAATCTAGGTTATCTCCAATTGCTTCTAGCTGTTCCTTGAATTGAGAGATCCTAGAGAAATAGTCATGGTCTGTTTCTTCATTCTGCATCTTTGTTTTCATGAGTTGGGTTCTCAAGTTCATATTCCGGTTAATGTTCCTTCCTTCATACAATCTGGTTAGGGAATCAAACAATTATTTTGGTGTATTCTTAGAATCCACCTGAGGGATCAAGTGATTTTTAATAGAGTCTCCAATGATTATTTTGGCCCTAACCATATCCTTCTTGTACTTTGCTTTAGTTGTAGCATATGTGGGTTCTGGTACATTTTCCTTGATGAATCTTCCAAGTTCATTCTCTTCAAGAATGAGTGCGATCCTATACTTCCAGGCATGAAAGTTATCCACACCTTCTAACTTGTCAACAAGCTTGGTTCTTGCAGACATCTTGACCTGTAGCTGGGAAAATGACCAAAAATTTAAAGTGCTAAGAAATTAAATATGAACTTACCAGGAGGTGCGCTTGGCTGAGGCGAGTAGCCTGGTGCAGTCTGTTTTATGAAAATAAAAAATTTACCCCTTGAAAATGAGCATGTGTAATTATGGACTGGTACTTCTGGTATTGGTTCCGGTTTCCTGGTTTTCTGGTACCAACCAACAACTAGGGTTTTACTTCCCAGAGTTTCTGGCAACATAAAAGGTGCGCTCAAGATGCGAATAGGTTCGCTGGGCTAGGGTGCACTTCCCTAGGTGTTTTTTAGGCTGAAATTCATCTTCAACAAAAATCCCTAATTTTCTTGTACGACAACAGTGACGTTTTTTCTTATCTAGTGAAAGGTGTTCTCTTTAGCTTAACTCTGATACCATGTTAATTTTTAGAGCAACTATTAAGTTTCTTTTCAATTTACTACATAACAATAACATAGGTAGGATCACTGAGAGAAACACAATTACAATATACACAACATTTATCCTTGGAAACCCTCATGGGGGAGAAAACCCAACAAAAAATTCCTTAATATAGATTTCCAATACAATGCCAAGATAAAAGACCAAACACTAGAGAATAACCAAGACTGAGCAATGCACCTCTCTCTTCCTTCTTCTCCCAACTGTAGCTATCTCCAAACTTGCGCACTTGTTGAGTGAGTGAGTGAGTGAGCTAATGAGGCACTAGCCTCTCTTATTTATACTAGCTGACAGATGCTAGGGAGGTGTCTCTTCATCTAGCAGGGCCAACTTCTTCTGTTAGTGGCTAAAACCATTTTAATTAGGTTCGAGGGCCGACTTCTTAATTAACAACATATAATTAGGGTTTGACCAATCCACAAAAGGGGATTTGGTCATTTACAAAGCCTGACATGATTAATCCACAAAAGGGGATTGATCTAATTAATAACAACTGTAAGTGTTTCATGTAAACTTGCACATGAGATCTAGCTAAAGCAATTACAAACAAAGCTTATCAAGAAAAGAAGAGAGATTCAATATTGAAAAATGAGAAAATATATTCACACTACTCCAATGAGCTGATGATCGATACATAGATCATGATCAATATGATACAGTGAATGAGTGGAATACACTCATATATAGGGCAAAG
>ML823966.1:12882-49253 GCA_009831015.1 Picea engelmannii
TGCTAATATTAATATGTAATGATACTATAATAATTATAATAGTAATGTATAATATCCCATAATACTATAATAATAGTAGTAATAAGGACTAATTAATGAAGTAAGTTTTAGGTATTGTTAAGTTAAGGTACAATAATTATAATTAGGTATACTATGCAATAATTATTATATAATGATATAATAATAAAGATTAGTAAAGAAAATAATGTAGTGAGTTTAGGTATGGTTTAAGATAATAATTATTATATAATGATATAATAATAGTAATAATAAAGATTAATAAAGAAAACAATGTAGCGAGTTTAGGTATGGTTAAGATAAGGTATAATTAGGTTAGATTATAAATCGTTATGATTGGTAGTAAATAATCTTATTAAGGTATTAATAAGATCTTAAAGTTATGATTGGTATTAAATAATAATAATCTAATTAAGGTATTAATAAGATCTTAAATTTATTTGAAGCATATAGGATAATTAATACTATAGTGTTATTAAAGTATAATATATGTAATAATAATATACACTAAAAATAGGTTAAACCTTATAAAGAATAATATAATAGAATTAACTAATTAATAATAAGTTATCAATGATAGATTTTCTAGGACAAATAACCTTAAATGCATTCATACATAACAAAATCTAGACCCCAATGGGAAGAAACATAAAAAGGAGAGGGAACGTAAGGAGGACTAAATATCAGGAAGGAGAACTAACAAAAGAAGGGAAGGGAGGAAGAAACCAGGAAGAAAAGGAAAGCAAACTGAAAAATTAAAAACCTTAAAATCATAGCAAAGAGAGAGAGAGAGAAAAAGGGAGGAGAAAGAAGAGAAGGAAGAAGAAAGAGAAGAAACAAGGAGAAAGAAAACAACAACAACAAAAAAAACATGACTCGAAGGAGAAGGAGGAGACTTATGTGGTGTCTAGTGAAAAATATAGTATGTTGTGGTAGACTATAAGTGTCCATTTTTGTGTTGGAACAACAAGTTATGTAGGTTCATCACACTTCTAGATCTTTTGGAGATAGTTAGTGAACAATTGACAATCAACTAGAAGAGTCAATTAAGAGGTCGACTAAGTGCTCGACTAAGAGACCACAATGGATGGTCAACTAAGATTTTGATTAGTTAGTAGTTAGAACAGAAAAATTGACTAATGTACAAAACAAGGAAGAAATTAAAAATTTTGTAAGTTTGCAAAAATTGTGGTTCCATATCCAAAGAATAACAAACATAATTTTTTCATTAACAAGAAGAAGGATGAGAGTGTAGGAGTCATAACATCCTAATCTCTAGGGATATATTATTTCATACAAATGAGAGTGATTGCTCGAATGATATCTAGAATAAACTAAAGTATATAATTGATAAAACTAATGAAAGTCGGGTTATGAAAATATAGAAAGTGTTGATCCTTTTGGATCCTCTCCCTTTTGAAAGAATTGAATACTACTTCACATGGGTGAAGGAACTTTAGTTGAAATTGGGAAATGTGGAAAGTATTTTTCCAAGAAGGATGTTCAACTCGTCGAATAGATCTTGATGAATATAAATACACCCTATGGTGTGTTTTGTTCAACGTTATGTGCTAGTTGAAGCCATAGGAAAAAATTCTTGATAAAGGGAAATAAACATATTAAATATAAATAAATTACAATATATATGTATGTGGTGGGATGTTTGACACAAATATTAATAAACAATACTAATAAATATAATATTAAAAAGTAAGTGATTAGAGAAAATTTAAAATTTTGAAACTTTAAAATGAGTTTTTAAAGAAAGTTTATAAATATATAAAATATTTTGGTTACTTAATGATTTTGTGTGACTTTGAGATCCTGGATGTAATATTTCTAATTAAATTTGAAAGAAAATTGAGCAAATCTATAATAATAAATAACCTCAAAAATAAATGATATTTTCCTTTTAGAAGTTGGGCTTCTTCCTCAAATAGAATAAAGTTAGTTTGAATAGACTATAATCATCAAACGTCTTAAGAAATGCTTTCGAACATTCATGGATAAATTCATCAACATAAACTAGTACACCAACGAATTGAGATAACCCATTAAACTAACTTGTATAAATATTTATATATTAAATTACTATTCTATCATTTTATTTGATGATGATTATGATGACCCTTCACTATGACTAAATTTGGTTTATCATACTTATAAAACTAAACTAATTAGTTTGATATATCATCCTCTTTCCATGATCGAATAATTTGGAAATTAATTTTTTTAATTCCCTTTGATTCTTATGGGTTACAGAGTTTGGTTTAATTACAAATGTGTTGAAAATAATATTTAATAAAGTTTGTAGGTTGGGCATTCCAAGAGAAAGTATTTTTCATCCTCTACTTTATCCATCTCACAAATTTTAAGGGTCTTTCATGCCAACGTGTTTTAAGTCTTTTCCAACACCTAGTTTCACTATGAATCTCATGGGAATTTGTTCTTATCTTTGTGATATTATAAGAGTTGATAATATTTTTCACAAATAATTTGAAATATTTTTCACCAATAATTTGAAATATTCTATGCCAAGAATCTTTAAATTATCCACCAAAAGTATGCATACTCCATCAAACTATTTGCAAGAGTTTTTATAATATCTTCAAAGAGTTTATAAACTCCTATCAAAAAAATTTGCTCTTGATGGAAAGTTTTTAAACTCTTCACAATTTATGCTCACTGGTCTTTCGATAAAAAATGATTTCTAGTGGAAGCTCAATTTCTATCCTAGTTTTTGTTTCTTCATGGAATTTGATAATTCTTGCTTCCCAATGCATGCTTAACATATGAAGCTACCTTATCATTCTTGCTTCTCTCATGACATATCTCAAAATAATTCCATGTCTTCCTCAAAAACATATGTATACCTATTCTCAAAAAGTGATCCATCTTCGATTATTCACCCCATGGTTGACTATGTTTGATCATGGTTGCATGTGGTTATGTATTGTTGATGTTACATCACTAAGTGACCACTAACATATTGACAACTAATGATCCATATTTATAAATGGAACGAAATGAATACAGACATATAACAAATAAATATACAAAGATACATTAAAACTTGACTTCTATTAATAAAGAGATCATGTTGAAACTATAAAAATGGAAACTGAAACAAACTTGCTCGAATGGTGGTAGCTTATCACTGAGAAGAGATGTGATGGCTACGCTCATTTGCAAGAATATGAGTATAATGAGGCTCTAAATTCATTTTTAACAAAAGAATATAAATGAGAAAACCCTAAACATACAAAACCCTAATCCTAGGAGATGAAACACCAAAAGGTTTGTGGGCCTTGATGGGGGTAGTTTATACGTCAACTTCTTGAGGGTGTAAATTTTGCAAACAATATCTTCTTTGGGAACTCGATACACTATTGGAAAGGTATATCCAAGGAGTACATATTCTGTTCAATATAACATCTACCATTTCTCACTTGTTAGGCACTTCCAAGACAAAAAAACATCATTTAGGACCTCAAAACGACCCCAAAAGTTTGAGACCCGAAAAATTGTAAAAATACTGCCAAAATGTAAATTTTTATTTGAGATAGTGGAATAGGTGGGTGGACACCGATATCCACCTGGATCAATCATCCTCCCTTAGGAAGCAATGGTCTCCACTATGTTGAGTGCCCCCATAAGATGGGGAAACTTCTATTGAACTTAGCCCCAGGTGAGCCACTTTCCTTGGTGCAAGAGTTGTCGTACTTTGACAACTCGGTAAAGCTAGATCCTTTGTTGGTGAGTGCCCTTAATTTGAGTGTCCCTGATATGATCAATGGATGTTTGTTCCATGCAGTTAGGGTTGATATCTATTGATGTCAAATTCTTAGTGATCTCTGATGTGTCCAAAAATGGTGGGGAGTATGGTTGAAGGATGGCCACATTGAAAAATGGGTGCAACCAAGGACGGGAGGAATATTTAGCTCAAAATAATTCTCACCTGTAGCCTTGGTGATGTTGTAATGTCCATAGTGAAGTGGATGAAGCTTCTTATGGGGTCCTGTAAGGCGCTCTTTCTACAAATGCAACCAGACCTTGTCTCCCACTTGAAACTTGTGTGACGCTTGGTGTTGATCATGGTGTTGTTTGTACTTAGCATTGGATTTTTATAAAATATCATGGAACTTCTGCCAGATGTGATAAATCCATTCAATAAACTTGGTTTCTTTGTTGGCCTAAGATTGATCATGGGATGACTCTTCCTGTGTGGATGCAAGAGGCAGTGCGACATCAATGGGACCCAATGGTTGAAATACCAACCCCACTTGAAAGGGACCATGGCCGATAGAGTTATGAAGGGATCTATTGTAGTTTTTTTGAAAATAGGGGAGACTCTCATCCCATGTGCACAGATGTTTTTATTTTTACATGCATAAGATATGCACGATCATTATGTCAATGACCTTTGTCTGGCCATTAGTTTGGGGGTTGAAGGTGGTGGATTTTGTGAGATTTGTGTCCGGTAGTAACCAGAGGCTGGACCAGAATGTTCTTAGGAAGATTTTGTTCCAATCTGATATGATGGTTTGTGGTATCCCAAAGTGTACCCACACTCGTTCGAAGAAGAGCTTGGCAGTGGCCTCCCCTGTGATATTCTTCTTGCAGGCTATTAGGATGGCCATCTTAGAAAACTGATCAACCACCACAAAGAAAAAGGTGTTTCCCTACTTTGTTGAAGGAAGACTTGACATGTAGTCCATTGATATGGATTCCCATGGCTAGTCAGAAGTAGGCAGATGGGTGTACATGCCTTGCGTCTTATTGGCTAGTTTGGTAATGGCATAGGCAGTGTAAGACCTGATATACTTGCTAGCATCCTGTCGAAGTTTCGACCAATAGAAATGCTTATGTAGTACGGCCACTATCTTTTCCATGCCAAAATGTCATGCCATTCTAATGTAGTGAGCTTCCCAAATCCTCTTCACACGCTCGCTTGAAGGAACACAGAGGTGGCCTAAATGGCATAACAATTTGTCCTGAAGATGAAAATCAGTGACAATCACACCTATGCCCAACATTTGGTAAGTGGTAGTGAAGTCGGGATCACTCTTATAGAGTTGGGGCCACTCGGATGCCTCATGGCCACATGAGTGGAGCACTATGGTTAAGGCTACAACTGGAGGTAAACTGAGGTAGTCAACGACACAATCGGTGCTCCTTGTCTTATATTTGATGTTGATATGGAATTGTTGCAAGTATGTGGACCAATTTTGATGGCGATCATTCTACAATTTTCCTTATGTCTACATGAACTATGGAGGCTTGTGATTAGTGTGGATGATTGTCTCCTTCCCGAGAATGTAGTGCTTCCATTTTCGACAGGCTTGTACAATGGAATACATTTATTTGTCATAGGTTGAGTACTTACGGATGACATATGATAATGTGTCATTATGATGTGCCACTAGATGACTGTGTTGAGTGAGAACTACGCCCATGTCACAGTATAAGGCATCAGTCTCAATCTAAAAAGGTTGCTACAGATCCAGTAAGGAGAGTATTAGAGATGAGAACAAGTGATGTTTTATATCATCGAATGCTTGTTTTTATGACTTCCCCCACATGAAAAATTTCCTTTCCGCCAGCCTTGGTCACTTGGATGAGGGCCCATGGAATATGGGAGAATCAGAATATGAAACTGCAATATAAGTTGGCAATTCCTAAGAAACTCTGAAGCTAGGTTAGTGTGGTCCCCGGATGGACAGTCATGGATGACTTGGATCTTGGCTGGGTCCACATGCACACCATGCTCATAAAAAATGTAGCCTAGGTATTGGACCATGTTCATGCCGAAGGAACATTTTTCCAAGTTAGCATATAGCTTGTGTTGTCGCAGAGTGTAAAGGACCTGTTGAATATGTTGCAAGTGTTTTTCCCAATTTTTGTTGAAGATGAGTGTTGAAACACACACTGACACTGAGAAGGGGGGGGTGAATCAGTGTCTGGAACTTTTGACTGCTTTTCAAACTTTCATAGATTAACTGAATTAACTGAATAAGATATATGGAAATCAATTAATTATTCACAAACATGTGTAACAAAAATTGTATGAAGTAGATGAAATATCTTTCTTTTATTTATTTATTACTGACGGAATCGACAACTAGCAGTTCTCATACTTGCATGACATGAGGTTGATACCTGTCCACTGCCACTATAACCTCCAGGTGCACCACACAACCCGCAAGCATGGAGCACAAGTAAATTAGGGTGAGAATCAAACTTGAGACCTCCTTTACATATTTCCTTCGATTTACAAGACACTTTCCAATCAGTTTACACCCCTGCGGGGCTTTCTTTTATTTATTTAACTTGAATGAATACAAATAAAACCAATCCTTTAATATCTTCTATTTCAACTGAATATGAGAGATCCAACTCTCTGATACAAGACCCAACTTGTATTTCTCAGATCCAACTGAGAAATGAGGAATCCAACACTCATAACAAGACCTAGCTTGTTGATTTCAGATCCAACTGAGATATGAGGAATCCAACCTCATAACAAGACTCAACTTGTAAACAGGCACCAACCTCATAGAATGATCTTCCATTCAATCCATTATATATATATATATATATATATATAATCCACCAAGACACCCTAAGATTCACCACCACTTCTAGTTTATATAGTATTTCAATAGGTATAGGATTGAACCATTGTGTCTTTTGACATGAACCATTGCATCTCTTCATTTAATTTAACATATATAATCTTCTCTTTTTATTCATTAATTTATCATGTAATTTTTTCAATTAATTATAAGATTAATCTTGATTCGAATTTTGTCCACATGAGCTAATTACGTGTATGGATCGATTCCTTATAAATTTCCCATGCTTCTGTTGCATCCTTATTTCTTCAACAAATCATATTCGAGCTTTTACTAGCTCTTTGTACTATTTATGGTGTTAATCTCGTCAAATTACTTCACAAGCCCCTAACTATTCATAGAAATCAAATTCTACAAAGGTGCTTTTTTCAACCCACTTCCCTTTATGAACGCGGGCTCAAAAACACAATCTTATCTATTTCAAACGTTGTTTTGTTAGCATTTTTATCCTTCCGCCCTTATTCTTATACATGAGACCATATTCAAATGTCCAAGGGATTATTTACTTCTATCCCCTTTACGCTCCTTATTATCTTCTTTACCTTATCACATGACTGGTGCTAGATCCAGGTTCTCCGATACTTTGACCTTTGGGATTTCGGCCTTTTCAATCCTTGTATTCTTTCGGAGTGGTTATATTTCAAAGTGGTTACATCTCATGCTGGCTAATCCAATGGATAACATTACTCTCGAAGTTCTCATATTGACGGTTTGGTCTAATACTTGCGCATTCATTGAACTTTGTCTTTTAGATGATCAACGACTCTAACTTAATCTTCATTTGAGGTGGACGACTGTCATCTACTCTGAAACTTCAGAGATTCATGATTCTGGGACTCTGAGTTACTAGAACTTTGAAGTAGTTCAATTCATCTGGAGGTTTATGTTACAAGGGAAAAACTCTCTATGGTAAAGGGTAAACCACAACAGACAGGTATGACTGCAAAAATCAACTCAATTCCAACATGTGTTATATGAAATAATGTGCAATATGAGGAAGAAACCTATCTCAATCCAATCATTTGAGTCGTTCCACCATTGAGCACTTTGACCCAAAGCTTTACACCTGCTAGAAGTTCTCAACAAACAAGCAATGCAAGTATATAGTGACAATATATAAAATGAGTTAGCACATCAGATAGCACAATCCATTAATAAACATTACAAACATTCCCATGGATAATAATCATATATTTGGAAGATATCGATAGGACGGGAAAGGAGTATTTCTATTAATAATTGATTAACAAAAGTATCAACATTACAGACTTCCGTGTCGGCACGGTTCGAAACCAAGAAACCAAGTTCCTTCCAACTGGGTCTCTACCACTTCAATCCTCCACCAAAGGCAAGCTCATAGCAAAGAGGTAATGAGGTCCTCTCGACAATAAGGAAAGATCTTGGGGGCTGAAAACTGTGTTCAGACTTGAGGGACAAAGCGATGCAGACTCAATATGAAGTAATTTCTCCAGAGTAACTTTTCTCTCAAAGTTGAATGTTTTCTCCTCTTTTTCCATAGCTCGAAATTGTGCTCTTATAGCCTCCAGAATGCAACTGAAGGGTTGAGTCGGAACATTTCCATTATATGGAAGGCCAAATATCAAAGATCTTTTGTCATGACATGGAAACCCTCCCTCATTTTGTATTTTCTGGAACAAATCCCGATATACGCAAGTTGTAGTAGAGCAGCAAGTGTATACACATCTTGCAAAGCAGTTAGGGAGCATATATGTGGAAAAATATATATTTTTGGCTCTGGATTTATCAAAAATGGGTTGATAATTCTACATAGGGAAATGGAAAAATGTCCTCTGTAAAAGATAGAAATGGTGAGGAAAATCTTTCTATAACAGATGCCCCCTAATGTGTGAGATCAAAGGAGTATTTGTGATGGCCGAAATACATTATAAATAACCCATAAGTGGAGTGGTAGAGAACCAGCTAGACGAATTCAATTGCTCATTACATTATGTATTGACTTTGCATACATGGCTGCCAAGAATACAATGCAGATCCATGTGGAAAATATACCAACAAGTGTTCATGGCCATGAGTAGGAAAGTATAAATGCGGTTATATGCCAATAGTTGTCATAGTCACGAACAAGGCCTAGTGAAACTAGTCTTAAAATCAATCTGAAGATATCTGCATACCATGGAGTACAATCTAATCTCCCATGATCGTTGAAGTCAAATAGGTACTAGTTCAATGAAATGGAAGCAACAACTCAGGAAAGCTGCATCCACAAAGTGATGTCTTCAAGTCTTCAATACAATCCGCCAATGGTGCTAGTCTACATCATGTGAATAAATGAGTTGATTTCGAACACGATGAGAAATTGTTTGATTACCGATCATTGAGGAATACTGTTAACAAACATGAGACAACCTACCAATGATGAAAGTAGGTATCAAGGCACCGAGTACATCTCTACAAATGTGAATAAAGGAGATGGTGTCGAACACTTGAGAGATCCATTGATAAGGAGACATTGATGTATTCCCATCTGTCAATTGCGAGAGAGCCTACCACTAATGACTGCAAGCCTCAAGGTACTCATAAAACTCTAGGTCTCGTATCCAGAATACATGAGCTGAAGTCGATGGAAAGAGACCCACTGAAAGGAGAGCATTAAGGCATATCTCATCAGTCATCACAAGGAACAAAGCATGAGCTTCATGATTTGGTGGAGATTAGATGAAGAACACGTTCATGAACCAACGACCCTATGTGTCTTTCGCATGTGCCAAATGTAAGCAGTACACAAAAAAGACCCTCTGAATAGCAGCCAATGATGAAAACTGCTGACAAAGGTGAGGAAACCACCAATAAGGCTAATGGCATCCAAGACACTACACGAATCCCAAAGTGTGAATAGATGTCTTGACATCGAACACAAGGGAAACCACCCAGTCAATGACCCATGATGAAATGTCGATTTATGGGTTCAAGGTGACCTACCAATGATGAAAGTAGGGCCAAGGTGCATCATAAGACCAAAGTATCATGTGATTCTGAGACAAAATGAGGGTATGGCCGACATGCAAAGTCAGGATTTCTAAGAAGTGGCCGACACAGGTTGATAGACTTCCTTTGAACAAGAGCATGAGACATACGGTGGACTCCGACAACATAGACTTAATGATGTGACAACTAGATGCAGGAGGCATCCATAATGTTCTCTATAGTGACTGGAAGATTAACCAGTCGGTAGAAAAAATTATGTAACGAGATCAGCTCCCTAAGGCCATGCTAAACCCAAAATTATGATGATGCAAGGACTCAATAACTTTGTGCTATGTTCAAAGGTGACATGACTACTGCCAATTACAATATAGTACTCCCTTCCCGCCCATCTTTTTTTTGTTTTTTCATAACAAGTGAATGCTATGATACAAAGGAGGGAATGAGTGTTGCAAGTAAGCAAAACTAGTTCCAGCAGTGGAACGTACCTATGCTCAATGCAAGGAAATGCATGCAGGAGATGGACACTCGGGGTGATGTTCCCTCCAGGGTATAGGGTGTCAAATTGTGAAGGATATAAACAAGGCTCTGCTTGGGCCATGGTTTATAACGCAAAGCGAGAACTGGCTAAAGGCTCAATACTACAAGCAAGGGCATGAGATGCAATCACAATTTAACGCCAAAAAATGTCCTTTATTATATCTTTTAGTCTACTTGGTGTGAAAAAGGGGTAAACTTGTGCCAAATAGATGTCTTTTCAAATCCAATTTACGAGTGTGAAAAAGACAAGTTCACTCGACGATCTTTTCCATTTTTTATAGCGAGTTGGAAAAGAGCTTAACTAAGACTCATGATCTTTCAAATCCAATTTTAACGAGTGTGAAAGGGACAAATCACTTGGCGATCTTTTCAATTTTTAATAACGAGTTAGAAAAGAGCTTAACTAAGACTTGTGATCTTTCAAATCAAATTTTAACGAGTGTGAAAGGGACAAATCACTCGACGATCTTTTCAATTTTTAATAACAAGTCGGAAAAGAGCTTAACTAAGACTCGTTTGGAAGATTCCAGGCGAAAATCCACGAGGGAGGCCAAGGCTCTCGTACCGATCTTCTATGGAATGTTAGTATCTTATGAAGAACCGACACAAGCTCTGGAAGACCCAAATCTCTCCAAGTCGAGGAGGACAAAGTGCTAACAGAGGTTATCGTCTCCATGATATATAGGATAATGTCTCTTCCTGGAAAAGACATATGCGAAGGCAGTGGATGCCCCACAAGACCATCCCAATCAAAGGGAACCTCGTCAAGACTTGGAGGGAGAGAATTCGAGAAGAGTAAAACTCTCTCTTGTTTGGAAGGAGAATTAATAGAATTGCTAAGGACATGGCATAGAAGGTACAGAACCAAAACCAGAAGAGCGGGATCGACCAAGAATTGCATTGGCATGATCACTTCCTTATACTTTTCACTCTCCAAGAGAAGAGTGGGGTCGATCGAAGATTGTATCGATATGACCACTTTCTCAACCATTGGTTGAATAGGATGCGAGACAATAAGGTCAAGAGGTGCATCACCCCAAAAATAGGGGTGTTGTCGGTCGAAGATTGCATCGACACGACCATTGGTTGAACAAGATGTGAGAAAACAAGGTCAAGAGATGCATCACCCCCGGACATAGGAGAGGTGTCGATCGAAGATTGCATCGACACGACCACAGGTTGAACGGGATGTGAGACAACAAGGTCAAAGGACGCATCAACCCCTAAAGGAAAAGAGGTTTCAGCCAAAGATTGCATTGACATGATTGTTGTATCAACCAAAGAAGGAACAAAGTGTTGTGAAACCATAGATGCCTCAGAACCCGAAGGGCCCTTAGGTGAGCCCCATGCTTCTGGTATCCCAGCAGTAAAAGGACACAAACGAGTAAGGTGACTTCCTTCACAAGTCCTACAAAGGAATCAAGGCTTACGACTAAGACGTATAGGCTTCTCAATCATATGAATGCCCCCAGCATGACTTGTAGTGGCTGGTGACATGCTCCCAGCATGACTTGCAGAGGCTAGTAGAAAATATCCAACATGACTAGAAGAGGTTGGTGATGAATACACAACATGACTAGCAGAGGTTGGTGATGGATCCCCAACATGACTAGCAAAGGTTGGTGATGGATCCCCAACATGACTAGCAGAGGTTGGTGATGTATCCTCAACATGACTAGCAGAGGTTGGTGATGGATCCCCAACATGACTAGCAGAGGTTGGTGATGTATGTGTAGTGTGACTAGCAGTGACCAGACATGTTCCCCGATCATGACTTGCAGTGGCTAGTTGCGGGTTTTCAACGTGACTTGCAAAGGTTGTCGACCAATATCCAACATGACTAGCAGAGGTTGGTGATATAATTCCAATATGACACACATTGACTGGAATTGCGGCGGTGATGAATTGTGGCATTTGAGACCAAGGTCCAAGCAAAGATTGGTTCTGAGAAATTGCAGGTCAGGAAGGATCTTGGTTTACACCCTGTCCCTGTCCAGCAAGATAGTATCCTTCTCCATACTGATTCATAAATGGTTGTAAGGGCATCGACACTGAGCAATTCGCTTGTGAAGGGAAAGAAACATGACAAGGGTTTCTCATGTGAGGATATATGTTTCTCCCAGGCGAAGGAACTTCATGAGGGGGGTTTCCCATACTATAAAAATAACTCCCCCCGGATGAAACACCGAAGGACAAACGAAGGTCCGCCATGGTAAAAGTGTTCATAGGAACTAACATAGTGGAAGAAGGATAAGTGGATGGAGTGTGATAAGTAGAATGATTGCTTAATTGGACACTTACTTATCGCATAGTGGATTTGTAGGAAGGAAGATTCCAACCTCCTACTGCAAGAGTTTTTTGAAGGATATCACTCCTACCAAACAGAGAGGGATAAGAAGCAGGCATCATGCCCCCAGAGCCAAAACTTGTATTCACATAAGGAGGCGATACAAAGGATGGAAAGTGAGAAGACATATCAAGCATACCATGAGAAAAATGATTAGAGACCTAAGGCGTGGACTGGGTATTATAATTCTGCATACCATTATAAAAAGAGGACGGATTTTCCCCCATGAACATCATGGGGGGGTAGCAGTAAATGAGGGAGAAAAAGGAACTCCACTATCCATGATAACAAAGACTCAACACGAAATCCTATGGTCAGCTAATAGTCAAAGAGCATACCAAAAAGTCAAACATCTAATATACATGCAAATGGGCTAAAGTGGTTGAGTGGCCTCCCTCGCTAAAGATGGTATGCCTCGTCCAGGAGGGACCTGAGACTCCCTGCTAAAGTTTGGAGGTAACAAAATCAGTTATAAGGGCCCTTGTAGGCTTAACAACCAGTCGGTCAGATCCCCTCAGAGAGTTAATCTTCCATAAAGGTTTTGTGTTGTCTGACCCCTATCTGACTCAGGATACAAGAAGAATAGCTCCTGCAAGTAACCTATGAGAAACCTAAGTCAAGAAACTAACCAACCACTATATAAACGATGCACATGCGAATAGTCGTAAGTCTGGATTACTGTATGGGAAGGGTAGCAAAGCCCAAAACCTTTAAAGTACCACCTCTCACAGAGGTATGGATACTAGCAATATCCCCAAATACGAATAAATCCATAGAAATATCTCTGACGCTAGGTGAGTATCCAGGGGTTATCCCTTCAAACAAATTCACGTGACCTCATTCTTAACTCCAGTGTGAGCGGAGCCTCCTGATATTACCAATTATACAATGGATTTCTCAACTCCCTGTCTCAGACACATATGTGGATTTAATTACCTTGGAGAAGTTTACTCACAAAATCCTATTCCAAGGCACTAAATCCTAAGCTAGTTTGTGCACCCTAAAAATAAAATCTTTAATAATCAATTTTATTTTAAAGCGTAAATTTTATTGGCCGTGATTACTCAAAAAGGTATGGAAATCAAAACTCATGGTGTTATGACTCTGCATGAAAATAAAAATAGATATAATGCAAAGCCCAACTTTAACTTTTTAGTGAATGATATGATAAAAAAATGCAATCTTCAGTTTGAACTCTGCAAATCAGAAGTAAAATGCAATCTTTCGCTAAATGTGCTAAGCTAATGATAAAGGTTCCAAGAAAAAAATAGCAACCAATGAAAAATACCTATTTTTTTGTATTTTCAATGCATTAAAAAGAAAATGCATGGACTGATAAGAGACTTGATATATAACTTGTACTGTGTATAAAAGCAATCACTCGAGTAGAATACCAAGCAGCTAAGCAGACAGCCCAACCACAAAGGACAAATAAAAAATGGAAAACAAAGAGAAAGACGTCGCCCAAAAATTCAACTCCAAATAGGGTTCCTATCATCCCAGATAAACTCAACAGGCACCACAGAGACCTAAAAAGGCTCAGTGATCCTCAAAACCTACCCAACAGTCACTAAGCCAAGAAAGCAAGAAAGGGGAAGTGGTATACGTGATTGTTCAAGAGAAAAGGGCGTATATACACCTCTTGTAGTGGGACAACAAGCGTGTATATGTGGATGTCAGGGAAAAAAGGGCGTATATGCTTTAAAACAAGGCCAGACAAGGGTAAAAGGATGAAAATCTCAGACCTAGAGTGAACAGACTTTGTCCAACTATGATACGACAAGAAACACAAAGGACAAACATCAATGTAAGAAGGAAAAATACTTCAACCCTTATAAGGAATATTTCTCCCCAGTGGAGTCGCCAATTCTCCAACAAGGGAAAAACTCTCTATGCCCAAGGGTAAACCACAACATACAGGTATGACTATAGAAATAAACTCAATTCCAACAAGTGCTATATAAACTAATGTGCAATATGAGGAAGAAACCTACCTTGATCCAATCGTTTGATGTCGTTCCACCATTGAGCACTTTGACCCAAAGCTTTACACCTGCAAGAAGTTCTCAACAAACAAACGATGCAATTATATAGTGACAATATATAAAATGAGTTAGCACATCAGATAGAACAATCCATTAATAAACATTACAAAAATGCCCATGGATAATAATCATATATTTGCAAGATATTGATAGGACAGGAAAGGAGTATTTCTATTAATAATTGATCAACAGAAGTATCAACATTACAGACTTCCATGCCATCATTGTTCAAAACCAAGAAAACAAGTTCCTTCCAACTGGGTCTCCACCACTTCAATCCTCCACCAAAGGCAAGCTCATAGCAAAGAGGTAATGAGGTCCTCTTGATAATAAGGAAAGAGCTTGGGGGTTGAACACTGTGTTCAGACTTGAGGGACAAAGGGATGTAGACTCAATATGAAGTAATTTCTCCAGAGTAACTTTGATCTCAAAGTTGAATGCTTTCTCCTCTTTTTCCATAGCTCGAAATTGTGCTCTTATAGCCTCTAGAATGAAACTGAAGGGCCGAGTCGGAACGTTTATAGTATATGGAAGGCAAAAGATTAGAGATCTTTTGTCGTGACATGGAAACCCGACCTCATTTTTTATTTTCTGGCACAAATCTCGATATATGCGAGCTGTAGTGGAGCAGTAAGCATATACACATCTTACAAAGCAGTTAGGGAGCGTATATGTGGAAAAATATATATTTTTGGCTATGGATTTATCAAAAAGGGGTTGATAAGTCTGCATAGGGAAATGGAAAAGGGCCCTCTGTGCAAGATAACAATGGTGAGGAAAATCTTTCTATAACAGTTTACCTACCGAATAAGTCATAAAACGACAGTGACCGCTTGTTATCGGTTAACAGCTCATGCTTACTCTATTCTTTCACTATGTTTGATCAACAGTCGAGAATGCTCCCTAATTAGATCAATGATTAATATTACTCTGTGATTCCATCTTACTCTATCCTTCCATTGTACTTGATCGGACAGTTAAGAAATATTCTGTAGAATCTTAGATCAATGGCCAAATGTTAATTCGTGACTTTGGCCTTTGGCGCTTCGAATATTTTAACTGGTAGGAGAAGTTGTATGTCCCCAGAGGATGTATTCCTGAAGTGAGGTGGGTTGTTGACGTCACTATTGATGTGGCACTAGTTGAGTGGTTGCCACGTTTCACCTTGACTCATTACTTTCGTATGCCTAATGTGCCAACTATACCTTAACACTTGTCACTAGCCGATTGGGCCACATGTCATATTTATATTTTCCACATGTCTTCCTCCTAGATTATGGATTTACACTTCATGGCTTCGGTACTTTGTGGCTTCGAGAATTTTGGCACTTTTATACTATCCTTTGATCATTCTTGAAGTTCCAAATAGATCTATCACTGTAGATCTTTCCTTATCTTGATCCGACGACCTCTATTTTCTCTGGGACTTCTTGCCTCTAGTCTCGCTTATCTTATCCTTCCACTTTATGTTGATCAATGGTTGGCTGGATTTTCTAGCTCTTCCTTTGATCTGACAGTCGACGAGAGTTCGTTACTTCGGGGCTTCGACCTTTGGGTAAACTTACATGTTTTAGACTCCTTTTCATTGAAGTGGTCAATGTTGAAGTTGACCACAATTGGACTCGCATATCCTCATCCAACGATCCCCATGCATTACTCAGATCTGATGGTCCTTGTTCACTTCGGTACTTCGAGGCTCCAGCCTTTGGGTGAAATTACATGTTTCAGACTCTTCTTAGTTGAAGTGGTCAGTGTTGAAGTTGACCACTATTGGACCTGTTATTCCCTAGCCTAGGGATAAGTAAGGATATTATGTCTCGCGGCCCACAGGTCCCAGACATGGAGTACCAAGAGCCATATTAAATTGAGCTTAACCATAGAGGGCTCATCCTTCTTCTTTAGTGCCTCCATCTTGCAGCAGTAGCATCCATCCCATCGGCTTAGTCCTTCAGCAACAGTGGGTCTTGGTCCATGAGGTAATGAGTCTGGGTATCATGGTATCTGTCACTCTGAGTCTCAAAACATTTGAATATGTGAATTTAATTTTTTTTACTTCTGACGTGTGCTTGGACCTTATTCCTTTCCAATTGTCCACACCTGGGGGGAATGAAAATATGCCCTAACAAGTTGTTTCCCATAGGGTTTGATTTTCCACTGGGTGGGTTCATGAAAGTTCATCGTCCATTCCCCCCATACTTATCACTTTTCATATTTTTCCCTTTCATCCATCCTCTACTTTGGTTTGGGCATTAGGTTTGTCAAGCTAGAAAAGGGTTGTACCTTACCTTGTGGTAAGAAGGGGATAAAGGACCAGAGGGTAAAATTAGCTGGAAAAAGATAAAGACAAAAGAAAAAAACCTTCAAATGCTTTGCCTAGGTATCCTCGAGAAAGAAATAAAAGGCTTCTCAGCAAGAAATAGAGGGACCCATAAAATAATAAAATCAAGACCTACTTGGAGGATAGGGGGTCTTATCACTAGCCAACCTATTAGGTACAAGGGCATGTAGAGGTATGACACTACCATTCAATTGTTCACGATGCTAGGGTAGTGGTTCTTGGTGGCATAGCTAAGACAAAGGAGGCCTCATCATGATCCAACCTTCTCGTCTCAGTGAAATGCTTGTGGGTAACATTGTCACCACTGGTCACCACGCCAGGGAAGTGTCCCCTAACTAGTCTCTTGAAATAAAAAGAAATAATATTAAAAGGTAAAAGGAATTGAATGGGATTGGAAACATTTGCATCCATGACAAGGTGCAACTCACCCTCTTCAGAGGCACCCCCAATTAAGCCATACATTCCCCTATCATCATTTCACCCATTGCTCAAACATCCCTACACCACCTCATCCAATTGCATGGACTGGATTTGTCTTCACTTGGAAACATCCCATGTCCAATGCGAATTATCCCAATAGGACCTCCTAACACCCTCTCTAAACCTGACTTGTAGAATAACATAACATCTTTGAGCACTTGTCTAGGAAAGGGGGGTTTTATGCACATGTTTAGATAACTTGATTGTTAGACGAGATTGACATTGCTATGATCCCTTTGAATTATGATCCCATGGAGGGCGTACTTGTTTTTGTTGCAGGGCCACACTCGACAGATAGGTACACATGGGGAGATGATTAGTTATGACCTCCATAGGGACAAAATCCCACCAGATGGATGTTGAGACCCTAGCCAGGGCCAGACACATGTTAAAGGCTTGCACCGGAGAGAGGGGAGGACATTCCACCAGAGACATCCTCGCAGGAATGGACTCAGGGAGTATTTCCCTCCCACTATGATGTTGGCCTTGGAAGGCCCATTAAGTCACCTATATGACCCTTGACTTCACCCAACATTTGATGGACCCTTTGGAGGTAGCTATGTGCCAAGTGTCACGTGTGGCTTGATCTAGAGGCCTTGGGAGGCCTAACGGTTTTCTCTTGAAGGACAACGTTTCACCAAAGAGGCATAACATCGCCCTAAAATGGCATGACGTCACCTTTTCTGCTTGATTTAGGGTTTTAATTTTTCATTTTATGTAAAAATTGAATATTACATGTAAACTGGCCATGTCGTCCTTTTTGACCTAATTTGTAAATTAAAGGTCATTTGTATTGTATAAATAAGGGAAAATTGTCTCTTATTTTTCATGATATTTCACTCACACTTAAGTGAGGTCTGAAATTTGCACACTAATTAAGGTTTATTGGCTTAAATTTGGTGCGCACTTCTTGAAGGAGGCTAATTTTGGTGTATTTTAGCATTTTTCTCGGTGGAAGTCTTCAACTAGGCCTATTGCTAGATG
Source organism: Picea engelmannii (assembly GCA_009831015.1). Taxonomy (NCBI): domain Eukaryota; kingdom Viridiplantae; phylum Streptophyta; class Pinopsida; order Pinales; family Pinaceae; genus Picea; species Picea engelmannii. The sequence continues at coordinate 31,234 of ML823966.1, forward strand.
ATTCTTGGTGAATGTTAGTAAATCACTACAATTATTCTTCAATTTGAATGGTTATGGTGTATTTATCTTGAATTTCTTCCAAGATTATGAAATTGCTAGATTAAAACCCTAGGAGGTTAAAGCACATGTTATTGTTCTTTCCTTAGCAACTCTTCACCTACTAGATTGTGCTAGAAACCTTACTTTCTTGAAGATTTGTGCTAATGTCCTTGCCATTGCAACACCCTAGCATCATTTTCTTCATCTAGTCATGATCTACTTTGTCCTTGAGCTAAATAAGGAGGAAAACGCTAGGGCCTAGGGTTACCTACTTCCTAGTTATTTCCCCCCTAGGATTTAGTGATTGAACCCTTGGGTTACCAACACTTCAATCATTGACCTTCTTGTCTCTAGCACTATTATTATCTTTTTTCCTTCAAGATTTATGCTGCTAAAAGAGACTCCATTAACCCTAAAATCACTGATCTAAGCTTTGCACTTGAGTGGTTTATGAAAACTACTCTCAAAACTTTTACCCCAAGCTATCTACTAACTTCTCCTAACCCTAGAGTAGACTAATTAGCTAACCTACTTTTTATTGTTACAAAATTAAGCTACATCCATCTATTGCAGCATTAAAAGCACCTAAAAGCAATTGTAAAGTTGATTTATACACCGCCTAATTAGCTTTTGACAAATGCTAGTACTTTGCTATTATTGAGTGATTAGTTTTGGTCATTGTGGAGATCTTTTAAGGCATTTATTGTGAATCTATTATCTTATAAACATTTCTATTATAAAATTTTGTTTTCTTCATCATACATCAACTATTGCTTTTATTGAAAATTCCATGGTTTTATGAAGTGCTAACATCAAGTTGTACTTGCAAAAGATAGTGTTTTCTTGTTTCTTTGTTATAGGCAGGTACATCTAAGAACTTCATTACTTCATTGGTTAAATCCTTAGTAATTTCTGATCAGTGTCACTTATGAGAGGCGATACTTTTATAGACACTTTAACCTTTTCCTTCTCAAACCCCCAGGTCACCGGGGACATCTCCCTTGGCATATCAACCCTAAATAGAAAGAGGTATCCTATTAAAGTGACAATGATAGGATAACCTCATGTTACACCAATTTCCTCCCTTAGCCTTTCCCTTTAGGACAAGTACAAATTACGCGATAAAATTTTGGCACCGTTGTTGGGGAACACTGAGTCAATTCTCCTCAAAGACAACACTTCTCGGTAATCCCTTCCTCAAAATACTTTACCTTACAAATCTTACCTGGCGAATCCACTGAGGGTGATCCCCTCATCCCTTTGACAGTTTCAAGAAAATTATCTAGCGACTTCACTAATGACAAATCCAACCATGACTTTTGAATGGGACCCGGGAAATTTCAAACCCCTAGACATGAGTAAAATCACGGGATACCCTAGGAAAATGCCACCCAAGTATGAAAAATGGCTCCCTAGATTCACTCGTAGTAATGAAGAAAACATTGAATACCATATGAGTAACTTTTGGGCCTTCTTTCAACTCCATCCTATTAGTGATTATGCTGAAGATATAACAATGAAGCTTTTCTCCACCACTCTTCATGACAATGCTCGAAGATGGTATAATAACCTCCCTAATGATAGTATTGCATCCATGGATAAATTGGAGGAAGTGTTCCTCCAAATATGGAGTGTTAAGAGGAATCCCAACATATTTCTAATGAGACTTAATTTCCTCACAAAGGCTGAGAATGAAACTTTCCGAGAATTGCATGATAAATTTGAGAGGATAGTACAACAAATCCCAGTGAGCCATCATCCTTCAAGTAGTTTTCTTACCTTTCTCTACACCAAGGTATTCTCTAGATGATCAAAAAAATTTCTTGATGTAAGGGATTCAAAGACAATCCAAGAAGATTTTGACATAGCCACAAAAGTAGAAGCCAAAATCCTCTCATTCAAGAAAGAACAATCTGTTGTTTTAGAAGTCAAGATTGATGAAGTTGTCCAAGATATTTTTCCCCTTGCACAAAAAGAAGAGGATGAGTTTATTCAATTTCCTTTCAAGTTTTTTGATGACTCTTTATTCTATGATTCAGAAGATGAGGAAGAAATGGAATCCTTGTACGAGCTAGAGGACAAGGCATTGGAAATTTCTCCTCCATTTGATGAAGTCATCCAAATATTTGAAGCTCCTGCACATGAAGAAGTAAGTATGGTGAGTTGTTTCCCTTTCCAATCTTTTGATGATGCATTATTCTATGATTCGAGAAGAAAATAAGTACTTAAGTATCCATTGGTTTCCTTAACCCCTTCATGTTATGATAAAGAAAACAACTTGGTTAATAATATTGACGATTTCATACAGGTGGGGAGACATAAGTCGGATGTAGTTGGTTATGATATGGATCCCACTTACAACATTGAGAATAATTTCCAAGTATTTCCTTTACAGTTATCACAACAGGTTTTTCCTAATCTTGACATTGGGCAACAAGGAGATGATATAATTACAGATACTTTCGAAACACCCAGGGATGACCTAGTTCTATATTCTCCTCATGATTTTCGGTCATACCTTGAGGATTTTGATGAGTACTCCTTTGAGCATTCAGATTTATTATATGAAGAAAATTATCAACCATCATTGTGCTCAGATATTGATAAGAGTAAGGAAGTTTCTTACCTGAAGAAGGATACTTGTGACAATATTTTCCACCTCCCTTTGATTACTTTACCTCGCTATGTCACTGAGGGTATGGTTTGGAAACATGTCACTTATCCCAAGTCTTTCGTAGAACAAGGCCTCCTTTTGGAATTTAGGGGAAGGTTGAGTTCCTTAATAAGAAGCTTATTATCACAGTCTTCCAGCTTCCCCTTAATAAATTGTCAGTCATCCTTTAGGTTCTTTATAGTCACTTCCCAGGCCTCAGATTGTGAAGACGTCCGAGGTAGCCAACCTTCAAACTCCTTGAGTCAGTCTTTTGAACCTTTGATTTTTCACAATCCCTTTCTGAGATGGATTGAGCACTTTCCTGAGAGTTTGACTTAGCACCATTTTCTCCCTCCCACCCACCTCCATGAGACAGACCTTACGATTTCCAATGATACAATACATTTTCTAACTCATGTTATTTTTGTGTTTAACTTATCACTACTTTGGTTTATGATGAAGCACAAAGGAAGGTATTGTGAGACATTGCTAGGATGGTTTCATTGGCTATTTGACTACACCTAGAATTCAACCAATAGGTAAGTAGATTTAAGTAGGTAGGCATTTACATTCATTGTATATAGCATCTTCATTTCATGCTAGAGTAGTTGTATTTCCATTTTTATATATGCTTGCTTACTTTCATTTTTTGTACCATATATGAGCCAGGGGTGATATCACCACCCCAAATGATTACTAATGATTTTTGTTGAGATCAAGTAGGTCATAGTTCATTCTAGATATGTTACAGTTCTCATGCGCTCTACAGTGAGCTCATGTCCCTGATTTGGAGCTAGATGTTATCCCCTAGCTTGGGGATAACTAAGGATATTATGTCTCTAGGCCCACAAGTCCTAGAAATGGAGTACTGAGAGCCATATTGACTTGAGCCTGGCCCTAGAGGGCCCATCCTTCTTCTTCATCACCTCCATCTTGCAACAACAACATTCATCCCATTGTCTTGGTCCTTCAACAGTAGCGGGTCTTGGTCCATGAGGTAATGATTTTGGGTATCATGGTATGTGTCACTCTAATTCTCAAAACATTTGAATATGTGCATTTAATTCTTTTTACTTCTGACGTGTGCTTGGACCTTGTTCCTTTCCACTTGTCCACACCTAGGAGGAATGAAAAGATTCCCTAACAAGTTGTTTCCCATAGGGTTTGAGTTGCCACTGGGTGGGTTAATAAAACATCATCATCCATTCCCACCATACTTATCACTTTTCATATTTTTCCCTCTCATCCATCCCCTACATCGGTTCATGCATTGGGTTTTCCAAGCTAGCAGAGGGTTGTACCTTACCTTATGGGAAGAAGGGGCTAAAGGCCCAAAGGGTAAAAGTAGCTGGAAAAATATAAAATCGAAAATAACAAAACATTTAGATGCTTCGCCCAGGGATCCCCAAGAAATAAATAAAAGGCTTCTCAGCAAGAAACAAAGGGACCCATAAAATAATAAAATCAAGACCTAGTTGGAGGATAGGGGGTCTCATCACGAGCCAACCTATTAGGTTCATGGACATGTAACTATATGACACTACCATTCAGCTGGTCACCACGCCAGGGTAGTGGCTCTTGGTGGCATAGCCAAGACAAAGGGGGTCTCATAACGAGCCAACCTTCTCATCTCCATGAAATGCTTGTGGGTAACATTGTCACGACTGGTCACCATGCCAGGGAAATGTCCCCTAACTAATCTCTTGAAAGAAAAATCAATAAGATAAAAAGATAAAAGGCATTGAATGGGCTTGGAAACATTTGCATCCATGACAAGGTTCATCTCACCCTCTTCAGAGGCACCCACAAGTAATCCATGCATTCCCCTGTCATCACTACAACCATTGCTCAAACATCCATACACTACCTCATCCACTTGCATGTCTTGTTTTTGTATTCACCTAGAAACATCCCACGTCCAATGATAATTATCCCAATAGGACCTCCTGACACCCTCTCCAAACCTGGCTTGTAGAATAACATAACATCTTTGAGCACTTGTCTGGGAAAGGGAGGTTTTATCAGCATGTTTAGATAACTTTATTATTAGACGTGATTGACATTGCTATGATCCATGTGACTTATGAGCCCATGGAGGGAATAATGTTTGTTGTTGCAGTGCCACACCCAATGGACATGTACACATGGCGAGATGATTAGTTCGGACCTCCATAGGGATAAAATCCCACAAGATGGATTGTGATACCCCAGCCAGAGGTAGACACATGTCAGAGGCTTGCACCGGAGAGAGAGGAGGATGTTCCACTAGAGACAACCTTGTAGGCCTGGACCCAGGGGGGTCTTTCCATCCCACTATGATTTTGGCCTTGGAAGGCCCATGAAGTCACCTTTGTGACCCTTGATGTCACCCAACGTTTGATGGACACTTTGGAGATAGTTGTGTGCCAAGTGGCACGTGTGGCTTGATCCAGAGGGCTACTGTTTTTCTCTTGGAGGACAATGTTTGACCATAGAGGCCTAATTTCACCATAAAAGGGCATGATGCCACCTTTTCTTCTTGATTTATGGTTTTAATTTGTCATTTTATGTAAAAACGGGATATTACATGTAAACTGGCCATATCGACCTTTTTTACCTAATTTGTAAATTAAAAGTCGTTTGTATTGTATAAATAAGGGAAAATTATCTCTTATTTTTCATGATATTTCACTCACACTTAAGTGAGTTCCGAAATTTGTGCCCTAGTTAGGGTTTATTGGCTGAAATTTGGTGCACACTTCTTGAAGGAGGCTAGTTTTGGTGTATTTTAGCATTTTTCTTGGTGGAAGTCTTCAACTAGGCCTATTGCTAGATTATTCTTGGTGAATGTAAGTAAATTTCTGAAATTCTCCTTCATTTTGAATGGTTATGGTGTATTTATCTTTCATTTCTTCCAATATTATGAAATTGCTAGCTTAAAACCCTAGGAGTTTAAAGCACATGTTATTGTTCTTGCCTTAACAACTTTTCACTTACTAGATTGTGCTAGAAACCCTACTTTCTTGAAGATTTGTGCTAAGGGCCTTGCCATTGCAACACACTAGCATCATTTTCTTCATCGAGTCATCATCTACTTTGTCTTTGAGCTAAATAAGGAGGAACACCACTAGGGCCTAGGGTTACCTACTTCATAGTGGATATTTTCCCCCTGGGGTTTAGTGATCAAAGCCTTGGGTTACCAACACTTCAATCATTGACCTTCTTGTCTCTAGAACTACTATTATATTTTTTCCTTCAAGATTTTTGTTGCTAAAAGAGTCTCCATTAACCCTAAAAGCATTGATCTAAGATTTGCACTTGAGTGATTGATGAAAACTACTCTTGAAAATTTTACCCCAAGCTATATACTAACTTCTCCTAACCCTAGAGTAGACTAATTAGCTAACCTACTTGTCGTTGTTACAAAATTAAGCTACAAAAATCTATTGCAACATTAAAATCACCTAAAAGAAATTGTAAAGTTGATTTATACACTACCTAATTAGCTTCTGACAAATGCTAGTACTTTGTTATTATTGAGTGATTATTTGTGGTCATTGTGAAGCTCGTTTAAGTCATTTATTGTGAAGCTATTATATTATAAACATTTTTCTTATAAAACTATGTTTTCTTCATCATACATCAACTATTTCTTTTATTGAAAAGTCCATGGTTTTATGAAGTACTAACAACAAGATGTACTCTCAAAAGATATCGTTTTCTTGTTGCTTTGTTCTAGGAAGGTACATATAAGCACTTCATTACTTCATTGGTTAAAACCTTGGGACTTTTTTATCAGTGTGACTTTTGACAGGGGATACTTTTATAGACACTTTAACCTTTGCCTTCTCAAACCCCTAGGTCACCGGGGACGTCTGCCCTAGGCCATCAACCCTAAATAGAAAGAGGTATCATATTAAGGTGGCAGTGATAGGATAACCTCTTGTTACGCCAATTTTCCTCCCTTAACCTTTCCCTTTAGGACAAGTACACATTGCACAATAACAAGACCCGCCTATCTTGTCCTTCCACTTGGTTCTATCTGACGATCAAGATAAATATCGAACTAATCTAATGGTTGAGAGCTATCTTGAATTTCCTCCATGAAATCATACGGCTCTTATTTAATCCATCTTGGTCTATGATTCTATATTTGATCCAACTGTCCATAATGCTACTACTCTAGAACTAATGGTTGAGACTTCTCTACTATATAAAAGTTTCCTTACGATTCTTGAAGGCTTTCAATTCTCTTCTTTCTTATCTGTTCATCGCTATTTATCGTGATCTTTTAATAATTGTTTGTGCATTATTTTATGCACTAATATTTAGTCTCTAGCCCTCCAAAGTTGTTAACTCCTTCTGATTCTTTACTCCTTTTTGTACGTGGATTCTCTGCATGCTACCTCTCCTGATATTTAGGAACATAGGATCATTGTTGATCCTATCGTGATCAACAATGATCACAAATTGCTTTTTCCCCAAGGTGATTCCACCTTTTCCCTAAGGTGATCTTCCTTTTTCTATGTTTATTGTACATGTTTGACTCATGTTTCCATCAATGACAACACACAACCAATAATGCCAACAATCTCCCCCTTTGGCATTGAGGGAAACATATATATAAAACAAATACTTTTTCTCCCCTATCACTGATCTCATTTTCAGGTTGGAGGATTAAACTTTTACTTATACTAAATACTGATACCAAATTTGTTTTACTGTTTTTCTCCCCCTTTGACATCAATGACAAAGAGTTAAAAATTTACTGTTTTTCTCTCGCTATGAATGTGTCAGTTGTTATCTCAGTCTCTTGGGATTTTGTGTTCAAATAGGTAGTCTTATTAATTCCATTTTTTTTTGTAGTGATCAAGTCTTTTAAACCTAATCCAATGACTTCCTCATTTGATGACCAAATTAAATACTCCCCCTGAGTTTTTATTGTTTCATATGGTTTTATTGTCTTCTCCTTTGTCCTAAAGGACAAGGGTGTGAATCTTACTATTCTTCTTGATCTTTTTCTTTATTCTTGTTGATATTCTGATCTTTTCACAAGAATACCATTGATCGATACTAATTAATTTAATTTCGATTCTTGAACCAATTTAATATATTATTCACAGTCCTTCGACTCTGCAGAAACCAATTTCAACTTTTGTCCCTTAGAAATAAGATTGAATTGGTCCTTTCATATGTTGTTTGTTAAGTCCTCTTCATAAGTTTTCATTCTTTTGGAAATTCCTCATTGGGTTTAGATCATACCATACTTTAGTAGTGTTTTTGTAGTACTTACATGAAATCATGTTGTAAAATCCTTCCTCCCCCCTTTTATTCATATTGTCTGTTGAGGGGAATTTTAGTAGTTCATGAAAATAACATTAGAAAATTCCAAGATTTTCACTGCTCAATTCTTCTAGTTTATATGCTATTTGAAGGTTCTTCATTATCATCATTGTTTTGTGTAAGTGAAACTTCTTCATTTTCTTCTTTGGGATTTTTTGTTTGCATTTTTCTTTCATTGGTTAATGTACTCTTGATCTGCATGATATCGTCAGGATTTTCTATTGTGTCATCTTATTATTTAGAAAATCTCCTTTCCCAATCCATTTCATATTCAAATCTTTGAATTTCACATTTCTTATTAGGAATTTCACCCATCATTTTCTTGTTATCAATTTCTTCATTTTCAAATGCCAGATCATCTTTCTTGCTTTCTAATTTAGATTTTCTTCTCCATACATTTTCATGAGATATTGTGTTTGTTGGGTCTTTCTTTTCTAAATTTTTCCTTTGTGATTTTTCATTTCTTCTTTTCTTCCAACGTTCATTATATTTTATTCCCGACTTGTATGAATTATTTCTCATGTACTGACTTATTGATTTTATGTAGTTTTGGGATTTGTGACCAAACCAATCACATTTGTAACATCTCAGTGTATGATTAAAGTTTGTTGTGTGGCCAACATAATTGCATCTCCAACATCTCATTATGTTATTGGACCTTCCTGAATGTTTCTTTTCAGGGCTCTTGCATTCCAATGCTTTGCAACCAAATTTATTACAAGAAAAGCAATAGCCATTGAAGATGTTTCCATACTTGAGACTACTGTGACATCAGAAGTCTATCTTTTGATATGTTTCTTATTTTTTACTTTTATAGCTTCATTCCTTGATAAAGTTCATGGTTTTTTTTAGGTTTTTGATTGTACCTTTTTCTTTTGAGGAGAATGATCCTTTATTATGTTTTTGAATGGTGCTCCATTTTCCACCTTCTTCTTTCTTATTGTATCCAAGAACGGTTTTGTCATCAGTTGGTATTTGACTATTTCAGATCCTATCTAGGATAGCTGAGATTTTCTGGAATTTGAGAGTTGATTTTGTCTTTTCATTCTTCTTTTTGAGGTTGATAACTTCCATTTCTAGCATGTGACATGTTTCTTCCTTTTTAGTCAATCGAATCTTCAAGGCTTCTTCTTTTTCCTTATCTCCTTCAAGTTGAGTATTTGTATTGATGACTGTTTCTTCTGTATCATCCAAGACTTCTGTGCATTTATTAGTTTTTTGATATGTCTTTAACTCTTCTATATATTTTGTTAGATCAACAAATTCGTTCTTCAAACTTTTTTTTTCTTCCTTCTATATGAATCCTTTTGAGTTTGATGGCTTCCAATTCCAACCTATGGCATGATTCTTCCTTTTTAGTTAATTGGTCTTATGTGCTTCTTCATTTTTATTCATTAGAGTTTCATTAGTACTTTCTTTTATCTTTTTGACGTTAATAATTTCCAATTCCAACATGTGACATGATTCTTCTTTTTTAGTTAATTGGATCTTCAGGGATTCTTCATTTTATTAGCTTCTTCAAGTTGAGTTTTTAGACAGATGATCATTTATTTTGTCTCTTCTAGTACTTAATTGCTTTTATTTTCGTGTGTATTAAATTCTTCCATTTCTTCTATTAGATTAAGAACTTCAATCTTCAATCTTTTGATTTCTTCTTCTTTGTCTTCTAGCTTAATATTTTGTTCATGCTCTTCATGGTTAGATTGATCTAACTATTGTAGTAGAAACATATCTTTCTTTTGAAGTTTCTCCAACTCTTAAAAAGTGCACATAATTGTGTATACAAGATGGTCAAGAACATCCTTAGTAACTTCAATATATAGACCATTTGTTGGTTCCATACTAATCACTTCAAATGTAGTTATAACATCATTCTTAAAATCTAATAGTTTTTCTTTATTGAATACTGAGGTATTCAACAATTCCTTGATGTAGTAGTATTATCTATTGATTACTAGGGTTTGCATCAATTCTTTGATGGAATTGTCCTCTTCTATGCTTTGTTCTTTATTCTAATCAAAATTCTGTTTATCTGTATTTTTTTCTTCAATCTGATTTGATTTCTCCATTTTTTAGTTTTGTTCTTTAATCTGATTGGATTTCTTTGTTTCTTTGTTTTGTTATATAAACTAATTGGAATTCTCCATTTCTTTGTTTTGTTCTTTATTTTGATAAGAATTATCTAGTTGGAGCCACGATACTTTAGGAGAAGTGCAGTGTCCCATATTTTCTTTGACTTGGTCTGACAGTCCATTCTGGATTGCCTTTAATGCTATTGAATTATTTTTCTTTACTTCTTTTGCAGTTTTGGATTTTCTCTTTGAGGTAGTTGAGCACCAAGGTTTAGATACTATTGAATCCAAAACACCAGATCCTCTTGACTTCAGATACAATTTCATTCCTTCCCTCCATGAAAAGTTGTTTGTTACATCAAATAAGGGGACTTCATTTGTGCAGAGAGCCATTTGTCCACCCATTTATTCAGAAACTAACTTCCAGTGTTGAAATTTTGTTGAATGTACCAACTTTGATACTAATTGTTGAAACACACACTGATACTGAGGGGGGGGGGGGGTTGAATTAGTGTCTGGAACTTTTGAATTATTTTCACACTTTCATAGATTAACTGAATAAGATATATGCAACTCAATTAATTATTCACAAACATGTGTAACACAAACTGTATGAAGTAGATAAAATATCTTTCTTTTATTTATTTAACTTCAATGAATAAAAATAAAACCAATCATTTAATATCTTCTACTTCAAGTGAATATGAGAGATCCAACTCTTTGATACAAGACCCATCTTGCAGTTCTCAGATCCAACTATGAAATGAGGAATCCAACCCTCATAACAAGACCCAGCTTGTTGATCCCAGATCCAACTGAGATGTGAGGAATCCAACCCTCATAACAAGACTCAACCTATAAACAAGCACCAACATGATAGAATGAACTTCCATTCAATCAATTATATATATATATAATCCACCAAGATACCCTAAGATTCACCACCACTTCTAGTTTATATAGTATTTCAATAGGTATAGGATTGAACCATTGTGTCTTTTGACATGAACCATTGCATCTCATCATTTAATTTAACATATATAATATTCTCTTTTTATTCATTAATTTATCATGTAAGTTTTTCAATTAGTTAGAAGATTAATCTCGATTCGAATTCCGTCCACATGAGATGATCACAGGTATAGATCAACTCTTTATAACTTTCCCATGATTTTGTTGCATCCCTAGTTCTTCAACGGATCATATTCGATATTTTACTAGCTCTTTGTACTATTTATGGTGTTAATCTCATCAAATTACTTCACATCCCCCTAACTATTCGTAGAAATCAAATTCTGCAAAGGCACTTTCTTCAACCCACTTCCCTTTGTGACCGCGAGCTCAAAACCATGAGATTATTTATTTCAAACGTTGTTGTGTTAGCGCTTTTATCCTTCCGCCCTTATTGTTCTACATGAGACAGTATTCAAATGTCCAAGGGATTATTTACTTCTAGCCCCTTTACGCTCCTTATTATATTATTTACCTTATCATGTGACCGGTACGAGAGCCAGGTTCTCCGGTACTTCAAACTTCATGATTCCAACCTTTGCAATCCTTATATTCTTCCGGAGTTGTTATCTTCCAGAGTGGTTACATATCATGTTGGCTAATCCAATGGCTAGCATTACTCCCGAAGTTCTCATATTGATGGTTTGGTCTAATCCTTGCGCATTTTTTGAAAATTTTCTTTTAGATGATCGACGAATCTGACCTAATATTTAGTTGAGGTGGAAAGTTGTCATCTACTCTGGAAATTCATAGATTCATGACTCCGGGACTCCAAGTTACTAGAACTCTAAATTAGTTCAATTCCTCTGGAGGTTTAGCTACCGAATAAGTCATAAAATGACGATGACCTCTTTTTGTCGGTTAATACCTCATGCTTACTCTATTCTTCCACTATGTTTGATCAATGATCGAGAATGATCTTGAATTAGATCAACGATTAACGTTACTTAAAGATTCTGACTTACTCTATCATTCCACTGTACTTGATCAGACAATCAACTACATTCTGTAGGATCTTAGATCAATGACCAAACATTAATTTGTGACTTCAGCCTTCGATGCTTCAGATATTTTAACTGGTAGGAGAAGATGGATATCCCTGGAGTATGTAGTCCCAATGTTAGGTGTCTTGCTGATGTCACTATTGACATGGCATTGGCTAAGTGGTTGCCACGTGTCACCTTAATTCGTGACTTTAGTATACCTAATGTGCCAACTATACCTTGACACTTGTCACTAGCCTATTGAGCCATGTGTCATATTTCTCTTCTGCCACATGCCTCCCTCCTATATTATGGATTTACACTTCATGGCTTCGGGAATTTTGGCACTTTTATACCATCCTTCGATCATTGTCAAAGTGATGAATAGATCTAACACCGTAGATATTTCCTTATCTTGATATGACGACCTCTGTTTACTCTAGGAATTTGTTCCTTTGGTCACACTTATCTTATCCTTACACTTTATATTGATCAACGGTCGATGGGATTGTACATCTCTTCCTTTGATCCGACAGTCGACGAGAATTTGCTACTTCGGGGCTTCGGCCTTTGGGTAAACTTACATGTTTCAAACTCCTTTTCACCGAAGTGGTAAGCACTGAAGTTGACCACCATTGGACTCGTCTATCCTCATCCAACGGTCACCATGCATTTCTCATATCTGATGGCCCTCATTCACTTCGGGACTTCGGGGCTTCGGCCTTTGGGTGAACTTACATGTTTCAGATTATTTTTATCCAAAATTTTCAGTGCTGAATTTGACCACTATTGGACTCGCCTATCCTATCCTTCCACTTGGTTCTATCTGATGATGAAGATAGATCTTGAATTGATCTAATGGTTGAGATCTCTCTTTAATTTCCTCCATGAAATCATATAGCTCTTATTTAATCCCTCTCGATCTATGATTCTGGCTTTAATCCAACTGTCCATAATGATACTACTCCAGAACTGACGGTTGATATTTTTCGACTGTAACCAAGTTTCCTTACTATTCTTGAATGTTTTCAGTGCTCTTATTTCTGATCTATTCATCATTATTTCTCATGATATTTTAATAATTGTTTGTGCATTATTTTATGCACTAATATTTAGTCTCTAACCCTCCTAAGCTCTTAATTCCTTATGCTTCGTTACTCCTTCTATACGTGGATTCTCTGCATGCTACCTCTCATGATATTTAGGAAAATAGGATCATTATTGTTCCTATCATGATCAACAGTGATCACTAATTTCTTCTTCACCAAGGTGATATTCCTTTTTCTATGTTTACTATAAATGTTTGACTCATGTTTCCATCAATGACAACACACAACTGATAATTCCAACAATGAGGATATTATCCATATATACCACCACAAAATAATTGGTGAAAGGCTGCAATATATCATCCATCAATATCATGAAATTTTTTGGAAAATTTGTCAAACCAAAAGGCATGACTATCCATTCAAAAATACCTTCTTTGGACTTTAAAGTAGTATTCCATACATCAATCTATTATATTGGGACCTGGTGGTAGCCAAAATTCAGGTCAATATTATTGAAAAACTTGGCTCCCTTGAGCTGGTCAAGAAGATCATCAATTCATGGAAATGGGTATCGGTTCCTAACTGCAATTTTGTTTAGGGCCCTGTAATCAATGCAAAGTCGCCAAGTACCATATTTATTCTGCACAAGTACAATTGGGCTCCCGTAAGGTGAGGAGTTGGGTTAGATGTGCCCCTTTTTAAGTAGTTCTTGGATCTATCACTTGATTTCCTCATTTTCCATCAAAGAGCAATGATAGACTGGCCCAATGGATAGAGGTGCACCGAGGGTTAGATTGATTGAATTCTTGACCTTATAGTGTTGTGGTACCCCAGTGGGTGAGGAGAATATGTCTTTGTATTCTTCCACGTACGATTCTTTTTCCATGTTGAGAGACTTTGTGTAGAGGCCATGGATGTAGTTGCAACCTTATGTTCACTTTGAGAGCGAATCACGAATAAGAAAATTTTCCTAGTATAATAAATGACCTTTTTGCATTGTGTAGAAGCGATCAAAGAAATGGCAGTAGGGAGAGATACCTATGGTATCCTGTACAATTTTCTACCCAAAGTAATAATAACACTACGAGGTCTAGACTTGTATACAACATGTCATTTCCACAAGTATGGTTGGCCTAAAATAACATCATAAACTTAAATGGGGGAAATATCACATAATACCTCATCCTTTAAGGGATTGATGTCATAGGGCAGGCGACACTGTTGGCTGACACAAAGATCTCTTCCTTGGTGGAGCCACCCGATGGTGTAGAGTTGCGGGTGTGGTTTCATTGGTAGTTTCAATTTCTTGATAACCTCTATTGAGATCATTTTCTTTTGAATTCCACTATCGAAAATGAAATGAAGTGAAGCACCCTTCACCAACATATGTGAGTGAAAAAGGCGCTCACCTTCCTCTGATTCTTCTAGTTCCCTTAGATGGACCTTGGTGGTAGTGACTGTGGCACTGGGTTCTTCCTGAATGATCCACTTCCACTTATCTGTATCCAATTCATATACAAAACCTTCCTTTGACTCTGAGGCTTTCAGCTCATCCACCGATGACTTCTTTGAGCGACATTCATCAGTATTATTCCAGGGTATTTTATGGAATTCATACCACTTTCCAGTGTCTTTATTCGTATTCTAATTACCCTTATTTTTTTGTAGCTTGGATTGGTTTTCATGAGGGCGGTCCATCCTTGCTATGTCCTTAGTTATATCAATTGGAGCCACCTTTTCCCTTCTTCTTTTGTGAGGAATTTGCATATCCAAACTCTTGCTTCTTCTATTTAAATTTCTTCTTGATTTTGATATCACATCAATAAGTCGTTCCCAATGATGAGATGTCCAAAAAATGCATTTATGTTTGGGTGTATCTATGCAAATAGTCACAATACTTGAGCACCAGATGTCATTCAAAGTCTTTGATTCCCATCTTGTGTGCAAGGTATGGAAGATATTTTTGAACTCTAGTATTGTCTTGTCCCTTTCCTGACATAGTGTAGTCCATCTCGTATACTGTTCATCATAGCTTCCAGTAGGGTAGTATTGTTCCTTAATAACATCCCTAAAATAATCCCAAGTGGGTGTGACCACAAATATTGCATATACCTCAGTGGCCTTTTTCTCACAGTAAGTCTCCCACCAATATTTGATATGGGAGACAACCTTAAGGAGCGCAGATGTAATATTTTCTCCATTGAAAAAATTATTGACTGAAAAATATCGTTTTAGTAGATTCAACCATTTATCTGCAACATTTGCATTTATCTGGCCTTCAAATAAGGGGATATCAAAATTGAATTGTACCTTGAAGGGGGTGGTGCCTCCAATGTGGTCGCTTGATGAATATGTGTCTTATGTTGGTAGCCATCGAAGGATCTGTGCAAAGGTATCCATCATATCATTTCTTTGTCATGCGATGGATTCCTTGATCAATAGTTTAAAAGGATCTCTTGCGCCATCATCTATCTTTTATTCCACCATGGGAGGTCATCACGATCGACAGGGACGGTATTGCAAGGGCTCAACTACTTCAAGACCAACTCCTTGTACATTAACCTCGTTGGGGACATGCACAAAGAAAAAAATAAAGAGTACACCACTCTGATACCATTGATCTGTATTTATAAATGGAACAAAATGAAATACAAATGTATAGAAAAGAAATACAAATATATACAGTAAAGATTGACTTCTATTAATAAAGAGAACATGTTGAAACTATAAAAATGTAGACTAAAACAAACTTGCTCGAATGGTGGTAGCTTATCTCTGAGAAGAGATGTGATAGCTATGCTCATTCTCAAGAAGATGAGTACAATGAGGCTCCAAAGTCCTTTTTAACAAAAAACATAAATGAGAAAACCCTAAACATCCAAAACTATAACCTCGAGAGATGAAACACAAAAAGGTTTGTGGGCCTTGATGGGGGTAGTTGATATGTCAACTTATCGAGGGAGTAACTTTTTCATATGATGTCTATTTGAGGTGCTCGATACACTGTTGGAAATGTATAGTCAAGGAGTACATATTCTGTTGGGCCTAGCATATGCCTTCGAATGCATGATAGGTTTTGGCGAGCCCAAAAAACATCGTTTAGGGCCTCAAAACATCCCCAAAAGTTTGGGACCCAAAAAAATGTAAAAAAACTGTCAAAATGGAAACTATTCTTTGAGCCAGTGGTATAGGTGGGTGTCTACCAATATCCACCTAGATCAACTAATGAATATGGTTGACTATGGCCAACCATGATTTTAAATATGGTTGAATATAGGTGTCCATGGTTGAATGTAGCTCTATTACATCAATAGTTTATGTTAATAACCCACCTATCATCTATCCTTGTTAATCTATTAATGATGGTTTACTATGATTAACCATGGTTGTAGATACTTGTCCATGTTTGATACTACCCCACAAATATGGTTGAATATAGTTGACCATGGATTACCATGGTTGACTATAGGTGTTCATGGTCAAATGTATCCCAATTGTGTCAATGGTTGATTCTACTAACCCGCTAAACCCATAATCATTAACTTGGTAATGATGGTTGATTATGCTTAACCATGCATGGTTGATAATGCTTACATATAGTTATCCATTATTTATCCTAACGTACTAATGACTACTAACCCATAGAACATGATATCCATTGACAAATATAGGTTAATGATGCTTGACCTTTCTTGATTGTAGGTGTTCATTGTTTAATGTATCCCAAATATACTAATGGTTGATGCTACTAAGCCACTAAGCCCTACTCCAATAATGATAGTTAAATATGGTTTAATTTAGTTAACCATGGTTTCATATAATTATCCATGGCTGATTTTACCACACTAGCTAGCCACTAACCTATAACATAGTGACCACTCACAAATATGCTAGCTATGGTTGACCCGAGTTAACTATAGGTATACATAGTTGAAAGTAACCTTGATATATCAATGTTTGATGTTATTAATCCACTAAACCTCTAAATTTTGACCTAATAATGATGGTTGACTATCATTGAACATGGTTTCATATAGTTGTCAATGGTTATTCCTTCCCCACTAACTAACCACTAATGCCCCATGTAATGTCCACTAATAAATAAAATTAGTTATGGTTGACCATGGTTAACTATAGGTGTCTATGGTTGAATGTAGACCTAATATGTCAATGGTTGAGACTATTAATGCACTAACCCCTTGTTGATATTATGGTAGTTGTGGGAGGTATTAACCTCCACGTGTAACCTTGACAAGAATAGAATATTTCGGGAAGCAAGAAGAAACCCTAAAGCATTGGATATAACCCTAGAAGATAAGTCAGCTAAAGAAAATAATTTAATATTGAGTATTTAGCCTCCAAAAAGAGAAGTTGGCCCAGGTAGCTAAGAAAGAGAAGTGTAAATATAGGATGCCATAGCTCATTTTCACACACACATCTTGCAACTGCAAAAATCTAGTGTGCATTGCAGAAATTTAGTAAGTGCGCAAGTCTGGAGAGTAGTTGCAGCTGCAGCTGCAGCTACTGCAACTTGTATTTTCAGTTTTAGGCTTGGACTTTCTCTTGGTTATGGTTTGGACTTTCTGCATTGTGCACTAGCTCTAGAGAGAGGTACACTACATTTATTGGCTATTAGGCCTAGGGTTTTTGATGATTGTTCTATATGCACTAAAAACACAGTAAAAACCCTCAATTAAATTGTCAACCAGGGGTAAGTAAACTTAGAGTTGTAGAAAAATATATGCCAAAGGTAGAAGGCTGGTAGGAGTATAGTATAACTAATGAAGGTAGCTATCTAAGGCTAATCTACTCAAGAAAAACTATCTAATGAGCAAACCCTACTAAGAAACTTGAAACTAGGTAACCTAAGTACTTTTGGGCCAAGGGT
>ML823966.1:49353-90809 GCA_009831015.1 Picea engelmannii
CTAATCCAATGGCTAGCATTACTCCCGAAGTTCTCATATTGATGGTTTGGTCTAATCCTTGCGCATTTTTTGAAAATTTTCTTTTAGATGATCGACGAATCTGACCTAATATTTAGTTGAGGTGGAAAGTTGTCATCTACTCTGGAAATTCATAGATTCATGACTCCGGGACTCCAAGTTACTAGAACTCTAAATTAGTTCAATTCCTCTGGAGGTTTAGCTACCGAATAAGTCATAAAATGACGATGACCTCTTTTTGTCGGTTAATACCTCATGCTTACTCTATTCTTCCACTATGTTTGATCAATGATCGAGAATGATCTTGAATTAGATCAACGATTAACGTTACTTAAAGATTCTGACTTACTCTATCATTCCACTGTACTTGATCAGACAATCAACTACATTCTGTAGGATCTTAGATCAATGACCAAACATTAATTTGTGACTTCAGCCTTCGATGCTTCAGATATTTTAACTGGTAGGAGAAGATGGATATCCCTGGAGTATGTAGTCCCAATGTTAGGTGTCTTGCTGATGTCACTATTGACATGGCATTGGCTAAGTGGTTGCCACGTGTCACCTTAATTCGTGACTTTAGTATACCTAATGTGCCAACTATACCTTGACACTTGTCACTAGCCTATTGAGCCATGTGTCATATTTCTCTTCTGCCACATGCCTCCCTCCTATATTATGGATTTACACTTCATGGCTTCGGGAATTTTGGCACTTTTATACCATCCTTCGATCATTGTCAAAGTGATGAATAGATCTAACACCGTAGATATTTCCTTATCTTGATATGACGACCTCTGTTTACTCTAGGAATTTGTTCCTTTGGTCACACTTATCTTATCCTTACACTTTATATTGATCAACGGTCGATGGGATTGTACATCTCTTCCTTTGATCCGACAGTCGACGAGAATTTGCTACTTCGGGGCTTCGGCCTTTGGGTAAACTTACATGTTTCAAACTCCTTTTCACCGAAGTGGTAAGCACTGAAGTTGACCACCATTGGACTCGTCTATCCTCATCCAACGGTCACCATGCATTTCTCATATCTGATGGCCCTCATTCACTTCGGGACTTCGGGGCTTCGGCCTTTGGGTGAACTTACATGTTTCAGATTATTTTTATCCAAAATTTTCAGTGCTGAATTTGACCACTATTGGACTCGCCTATCCTATCCTTCCACTTGGTTCTATCTGATGATGAAGATAGATCTTGAATTGATCTAATGGTTGAGATCTCTCTTTAATTTCCTCCATGAAATCATATAGCTCTTATTTAATCCCTCTCGATCTATGATTCTGGCTTTAATCCAACTGTCCATAATGATACTACTCCAGAACTGACGGTTGATATTTTTCGACTGTAACCAAGTTTCCTTACTATTCTTGAATGTTTTCAGTGCTCTTATTTCTGATCTATTCATCATTATTTCTCATGATATTTTAATAATTGTTTGTGCATTATTTTATGCACTAATATTTAGTCTCTAACCCTCCTAAGCTCTTAATTCCTTATGCTTCGTTACTCCTTCTATACGTGGATTCTCTGCATGCTACCTCTCATGATATTTAGGAAAATAGGATCATTATTGTTCCTATCATGATCAACAGTGATCACTAATTTCTTCTTCACCAAGGTGATATTCCTTTTTCTATGTTTACTATAAATGTTTGACTCATGTTTCCATCAATGACAACACACAACTGATAATTCCAACAATGAGGATATTATCCATATATACCACCACAAAATAATTGGTGAAAGGCTGCAATATATCATCCATCAATATCATGAAATTTTTTGGAAAATTTGTCAAACCAAAAGGCATGACTATCCATTCAAAAATACCTTCTTTGGACTTTAAAGTAGTATTCCATACATCAATCTATTATATTGGGACCTGGTGGTAGCCAAAATTCAGGTCAATATTATTGAAAAACTTGGCTCCCTTGAGCTGGTCAAGAAGATCATCAATTCATGGAAATGGGTATCGGTTCCTAACTGCAATTTTGTTTAGGGCCCTGTAATCAATGCAAAGTCGCCAAGTACCATATTTATTCTGCACAAGTACAATTGGGCTCCCGTAAGGTGAGGAGTTGGGTTAGATGTGCCCCTTTTTAAGTAGTTCTTGGATCTATCACTTGATTTCCTCATTTTCCATCAAAGAGCAATGATAGACTGGCCCAATGGATAGAGGTGCACCGAGGGTTAGATTGATTGAATTCTTGACCTTATAGTGTTGTGGTACCCCAGTGGGTGAGGAGAATATGTCTTTGTATTCTTCCACGTACGATTCTTTTTCCATGTTGAGAGACTTTGTGTAGAGGCCATGGATGTAGTTGCAACCTTATGTTCACTTTGAGAGCGAATCACGAATAAGAAAATTTTCCTAGTATAATAAATGACCTTTTTGCATTGTGTAGAAGCGATCAAAGAAATGGCAGTAGGGAGAGATACCTATGGTATCCTGTACAATTTTCTACCCAAAGTAATAATAACACTACGAGGTCTAGACTTGTATACAACATGTCATTTCCACAAGTATGGTTGGCCTAAAATAACATCATAAACTTAAATGGGGGAAATATCACATAATACCTCATCCTTTAAGGGATTGATGTCATAGGGCAGGCGACACTGTTGGCTGACACAAAGATCTCTTCCTTGGTGGAGCCACCCGATGGTGTAGAGTTGCGGGTGTGGTTTCATTGGTAGTTTCAATTTCTTGATAACCTCTATTGAGATCATTTTCTTTTGAATTCCACTATCGAAAATGAAATGAAGTGAAGCACCCTTCACCAACATATGTGAGTGAAAAAGGCGCTCACCTTCCTCTGATTCTTCTAGTTCCCTTAGATGGACCTTGGTGGTAGTGACTGTGGCACTGGGTTCTTCCTGAATGATCCACTTCCACTTATCTGTATCCAATTCATATACAAAACCTTCCTTTGACTCTGAGGCTTTCAGCTCATCCACCGATGACTTCTTTGAGCGACATTCATCAGTATTATTCCAGGGTATTTTATGGAATTCATACCACTTTCCAGTGTCTTTATTCGTATTCTAATTACCCTTATTTTTTTGTAGCTTGGATTGGTTTTCATGAGGGCGGTCCATCCTTGCTATGTCCTTAGTTATATCAATTGGAGCCACCTTTTCCCTTCTTCTTTTGTGAGGAATTTGCATATCCAAACTCTTGCTTCTTCTATTTAAATTTCTTCTTGATTTTGATATCACATCAATAAGTCGTTCCCAATGATGAGATGTCCAAAAAATGCATTTATGTTTGGGTGTATCTATGCAAATAGTCACAATACTTGAGCACCAGATGTCATTCAAAGTCTTTGATTCCCATCTTGTGTGCAAGGTATGGAAGATATTTTTGAACTCTAGTATTGTCTTGTCCCTTTCCTGACATAGTGTAGTCCATCTCGTATACTGTTCATCATAGCTTCCAGTAGGGTAGTATTGTTCCTTAATAACATCCCTAAAATAATCCCAAGTGGGTGTGACCACAAATATTGCATATACCTCAGTGGCCTTTTTCTCACAGTAAGTCTCCCACCAATATTTGATATGGGAGACAACCTTAAGGAGCGCAGATGTAATATTTTCTCCATTGAAAAAATTATTGACTGAAAAATATCGTTTTAGTAGATTCAACCATTTATCTGCAACATTTGCATTTATCTGGCCTTCAAATAAGGGGATATCAAAATTGAATTGTACCTTGAAGGGGGTGGTGCCTCCAATGTGGTCGCTTGATGAATATGTGTCTTATGTTGGTAGCCATCGAAGGATCTGTGCAAAGGTATCCATCATATCATTTCTTTGTCATGCGATGGATTCCTTGATCAATAGTTTAAAAGGATCTCTTGCGCCATCATCTATCTTTTATTCCACCATGGGAGGTCATCACGATCGACAGGGACGGTATTGCAAGGGCTCAACTACTTCAAGACCAACTCCTTGTACATTAACCTCGTTGGGGACATGCACAAAGAAAAAAATAAAGAGTACACCACTCTGATACCATTGATCTGTATTTATAAATGGAACAAAATGAAATACAAATGTATAGAAAAGAAATACAAATATATACAGTAAAGATTGACTTCTATTAATAAAGAGAACATGTTGAAACTATAAAAATGTAGACTAAAACAAACTTGCTCGAATGGTGGTAGCTTATCTCTGAGAAGAGATGTGATAGCTATGCTCATTCTCAAGAAGATGAGTACAATGAGGCTCCAAAGTCCTTTTTAACAAAAAACATAAATGAGAAAACCCTAAACATCCAAAACTATAACCTCGAGAGATGAAACACAAAAAGGTTTGTGGGCCTTGATGGGGGTAGTTGATATGTCAACTTATCGAGGGAGTAACTTTTTCATATGATGTCTATTTGAGGTGCTCGATACACTGTTGGAAATGTATAGTCAAGGAGTACATATTCTGTTGGGCCTAGCATATGCCTTCGAATGCATGATAGGTTTTGGCGAGCCCAAAAAACATCGTTTAGGGCCTCAAAACATCCCCAAAAGTTTGGGACCCAAAAAAATGTAAAAAAACTGTCAAAATGGAAACTATTCTTTGAGCCAGTGGTATAGGTGGGTGTCTACCAATATCCACCTAGATCAACTAATGAATATGGTTGACTATGGCCAACCATGATTTTAAATATGGTTGAATATAGGTGTCCATGGTTGAATGTAGCTCTATTACATCAATAGTTTATGTTAATAACCCACCTATCATCTATCCTTGTTAATCTATTAATGATGGTTTACTATGATTAACCATGGTTGTAGATACTTGTCCATGTTTGATACTACCCCACAAATATGGTTGAATATAGTTGACCATGGATTACCATGGTTGACTATAGGTGTTCATGGTCAAATGTATCCCAATTGTGTCAATGGTTGATTCTACTAACCCGCTAAACCCATAATCATTAACTTGGTAATGATGGTTGATTATGCTTAACCATGCATGGTTGATAATGCTTACATATAGTTATCCATTATTTATCCTAACGTACTAATGACTACTAACCCATAGAACATGATATCCATTGACAAATATAGGTTAATGATGCTTGACCTTTCTTGATTGTAGGTGTTCATTGTTTAATGTATCCCAAATATACTAATGGTTGATGCTACTAAGCCACTAAGCCCTACTCCAATAATGATAGTTAAATATGGTTTAATTTAGTTAACCATGGTTTCATATAATTATCCATGGCTGATTTTACCACACTAGCTAGCCACTAACCTATAACATAGTGACCACTCACAAATATGCTAGCTATGGTTGACCCGAGTTAACTATAGGTATACATAGTTGAAAGTAACCTTGATATATCAATGTTTGATGTTATTAATCCACTAAACCTCTAAATTTTGACCTAATAATGATGGTTGACTATCATTGAACATGGTTTCATATAGTTGTCAATGGTTATTCCTTCCCCACTAACTAACCACTAATGCCCCATGTAATGTCCACTAATAAATAAAATTAGTTATGGTTGACCATGGTTAACTATAGGTGTCTATGGTTGAATGTAGACCTAATATGTCAATGGTTGAGACTATTAATGCACTAACCCCTTGTTGATATTATGGTAGTTGTGGGAGGTATTAACCTCCACGTGTAACCTTGACAAGAATAGAATATTTCGGGAAGCAAGAAGAAACCCTAAAGCATTGGATATAACCCTAGAAGATAAGTCAGCTAAAGAAAATAATTTAATATTGAGTATTTAGCCTCCAAAAAGAGAAGTTGGCCCAGGTAGCTAAGAAAGAGAAGTGTAAATATAGGATGCCATAGCTCATTTTCACACACACATCTTGCAACTGCAAAAATCTAGTGTGCATTGCAGAAATTTAGTAAGTGCGCAAGTCTGGAGAGTAGTTGCAGCTGCAGCTGCAGCTACTGCAACTTGTATTTTCAGTTTTAGGCTTGGACTTTCTCTTGGTTATGGTTTGGACTTTCTGCATTGTGCACTAGCTCTAGAGAGAGGTACACTACATTTATTGGCTATTAGGCCTAGGGTTTTTGATGATTGTTCTATATGCACTAAAAACACAGTAAAAACCCTCAATTAAATTGTCAACCAGGGGTAAGTAAACTTAGAGTTGTAGAAAAATATATGCCAAAGGTAGAAGGCTGGTAGGAGTATAGTATAACTAATGAAGGTAGCTATCTAAGGCTAATCTACTCAAGAAAAACTATCTAATGAGCAAACCCTACTAAGAAACTTGAAACTAGGTAACCTAAGTACTTTTGGGCCAAGGGTTGATGGATAGTCCTAAGAAAGAAAATGAAAACTCTATGTAAAGTAAACTAGTTTAACAATAAGCAAAAGAAAACTACTAAGCATAATAAGAAAATGACAAAAGAAAACTATTTTAACTTGCCAACCTACATTCAATGAGAAACTATCCTATGAAAGCAAATAAATAAGCAAAGACACCTAACTAACCTACTAAAGAAAATAGACAAGTAAGCAAAAACAACTATCTAACCTACTAAAGCAAATAAGAAAGAAAGCAAAAACAACTATCTAACCTATTAAAGAAAATAGACAGGTAAGCAAAGACAACTAACTACTGCAAGCAAAAACTTCTCATTGAACAACTATCTAGCCTAAGAGGCAAGTGGACTAAATGCCTAATGCAAAACTATTTCTAATGCATGGAAGGAAATCTATTTTATTGAAAGAATGAAAAACTACCATAATGCCTAATCTATGATGAGAAAATTACTATCTAATAAAGAAAATTCTATCTATCCTACAACAACAATAAGACTTCATCCTAGTCTATGAAAGCAAGAAACTATATCTATGAAACAGGAAAACTATCTTTTAACCTATGACAATTCAAATATAATGTTGATGGTTGTGTGAATATCTTCGGTGTCGGATAATATATCGATGGAACTTGACAACAAAGGAAAATTCCAATGGTATAATCTTAACACTAATCTCAATGGCAAAATGAAAGGTGTGGAGTAAACAATCCAATGAAAACTTAGCCATGACAAAAATAATGTTAAATACCCTGCATATTCATGTACAAACCATCAACAACATAACAAGATCATCATTATACTTCTACACTATGTAAGCAAAACCAAATTCATCCATTAACTAAGAAATGTAATTGCATTTTAATTCTAGGAAAGGAGATTGCGTAAAATGAAACTACACTATGTCTATTCTAACCATTCAAACTACAATAAAGAAATGACTAAAAAGTGATATTAAAAAGTAATCTAACAATTATATTAACCAACAACTAATTAAACAAGTTCTATACAAAAATAAGATGAGCAATCTATGATTAAAAACTAGAATTAAATCTATCCATCCATCAATCCTTGTCAAAAGAAAACCCAAATTAAAAACTTTGTTCTATCTAATTAAAAATCTGTTTTAAACTTAATTGTAAAATCATAAAAGAAAGCATAATATAACTGCATATGGGGTTAGTATTAAGAGAGAGAGACTTGCAAGTCTTTTCCTAGTCTATAAAATCAATGCATGCTAATATGTATCAACATCTAACCTGGAAAATAATTAAAACAATTAAGCTACAACAAACTAGTTAGCATAATAAAAACATACATGTACAGGAAAATAAAAAGAGTAATTAAATCAAGAATTGCATAAACAACACACTGATAGTCACCAGACTTCTAGTGGGCCCCCCAACAAGTCATGGCTACTTCCTACGAGCACACCACGATCTTAACAAGGTGAATTCACCGTCAAAACTTGAAAACACAGTTCTGACATAATTCTGACAATGTAGAATATCAAAAACAGAGGAAAACGATTTTGTCTCCAATACGATGGTTCTTCTACTTGCTTAACAATCTTATGACCATCCTAGTAGTCTTTATAAGCTTACAGACCAAGTGGTCAACCACAGGAGGGTCGAACCACTTCTAATTTCGAAAAAATACAATAAATTATGCCCTAACTGACAAAATAGAGCAAGCCAATAATCACCCTCTTTGGAAAACTGAAATTGAGTTGTCTGGAGTTCAGTAGCTGGAGGGGGTGATCATGAACAAAACCTAGGTTCCCGATTTGAAAAACACTGGCCACCAATTCCATAATTGCCAACTCGCCTTCCATTTCTGTGCAATATGGAGTGCTAGACAGAGTGTCAGATCGAGTGTCGGAACGAGTGTTGGAACGAGTGTCGAATCAAGTGTCGGAACTAGAAACGAGGTGCGTTTTTTCCCTGTAACACCAAAAAACGTGAATTAGCTCTTAGAAATCATAAAACATGATGAATTATACTTGATTCAATCATTAAACATGAATTACACGTAACTTATGGCGATCATACCATTTTATCACGAAATTATTCAAAATTCTCCTTTAAAGGATGAAAAACACATATGTACATGTGGAAAAAATGTATAATAACCGTCATGAAAGTGATCATATCTCAGGCCCAAAATTACCCCCACACTTACGATTTTTCAGGTCCCACTGCAAACAAAAAGCAATTTCCCCTCATGACTAGGATTATTGAGGAGTATCAACTTTGGAAGCCTCTCCTTCTTGTTGTGTAGACTTAGCCTTGTGCCTCTTGTGTTTTTTCAATTGTGCTCTGAGGCTGCGGTTAGATTTAGTCATTTCATCAACCAACCACTGAGGGGAGTTGACCTTTTCCTAAAGGACTGCATTATCATGATGAAGGTGTACATCTACTGTCTTCCTCTCTTCCAACTATTGGAGAAGCTGATGGTTTTCTTTTTGTAGTTTCTCTATGGTTGGGATAGAATCAATGATCTCTGAGGAAGGCTTAGATCCTTTGAGGGATGTGGACAATCTATCAGTTTTAGGATCTAGATTGGGCATGGGTGAAGTAGGAGTGATGGGAGATCAGTAAGGTGAGGTAGTTTCTAATTTTTTTTTCCTTAGTAGCTCTAATCCATCCACAGAGACTTCCCTGGGTTTCTTATGAGGGCTCTCAAGGTCGGAGGACACTTGGATCGGATCCGAAGTAGGTGGAGTTTTTTCATAAGGCTTGGTTCTTGTGTTCCAAGTACTCTTTTGAAAGGGTCCTTTACCAAATCGATTGGATCCCCTCTTGTTTGTAGGAATGATGGGAAATTCTTGTTGCATTACTTCTTGAAGCTTTTTAGGTGTAGTATCAAGAGAGAGTGAAGGCATTGGGGGGTCAACAATGGGATTCTTTTGGTCTTTTCTCTTAGTCTTTTTACCCGATGAAGAAGTAGGGATATCAACAAGCTTTTGGTATTGTTCTGGCAAAGAGAGGGTTTGTGCAAGGGAGTTTGGGGTTCTTGGAGAGAGACTCTTGGATGGAGAGATAGTTTTTAGGCTAAGTGGATTTTTGTTGGTCTTAACTGTCAAGTGAGGGTTTGCAAATTGGCAGATAAAGGCATCCCAATTTTGCCCCTGTTTCTCTAACTCAGCTAGAACAAGGAGCTTGATCAAGCCATGGTGGAAGAGACTGTTGTGGGGATTAGTCACATTTTTCCTCACTTGAGAGGACATCTTCTCCAAGATTTGGAGAGAATAGAAGGGGAAGTTCAAGGGCTTGTTGAACAGAAAATGAGCCAACAATCTAAAATGATAAGCTTTGAAAGTAGAGTATCTACCTTCACATGTAGTTATCCTTGTGATGAGGATGAGGGGATTGACTAATTATGCCTTTATCAACTCCTTAACATACCCTTTTGCTCCTGAAATTCTCTCGAATTCAGGCTTAAACATCGGGTTGTAACTTGAGCGCGACAATTGGCGGTTTTTGAACCATCTATCTCCTATTCTTGGGAGCTTTATTGCAGCAGCAACGGACTCTTCTATGAATTCAAAGGTGAGAGACCCTACATGTGTTGTCTTACCATCGAAACCAAGTGCAAATTGCATAGAGAGGTCGTCATTGTGGCCCTGCAAGCTAGACAGAAATGGCCCCCAGCCAGCATGCAAAAACACTTCTCTGCACTGTGCAAATTCAAGAATGGCAAACAATTCTGCATAGGAGGAGGGTTCATATCTCTTGTTCATTGTGAAAGAGGTGGAATTCACCAAGAAAAGGCGAAATCGAGCCAAGCAGTGGCACGAATTTAACATAGGCCGAATGCATTTTTGGAAAAAGGATGAGCTGGCAGAGGTTGGGCGCGATTTCTTAATGCAAAGGAGAGAAAATGGCAAGGGAAAATGAGATAATAGAGTGCCCAGCCCGATTTTGGATGCACTTAAGGTGGAATAAGTTGCACACATGTGCACGTGAGCTGCCATGTGTGGGAAATTCAAATTCGATGGAAATCTTTGGGGTAATGTAATAGTGTGTATTTAGATCAATGTCCAAGTCTTTTAACTTGAACATTTGATCATAAACATATGAAGCATATCCAATCGATGTCTATAACCAATTTAATTGAATGTAATTGATTTCCAGTTACCTGGAATCTAGGACAATTACTAGTGTGTTATTCACATGGCACCTCATTCGGCACTTCAAACGACATCTCATCCGGCACCTCATACGGTACTTCATCTGGTACCTCTGTGTTAAGTGCATTTTCACCTCTTATACTGGATAGCCTGCAAATTTAAAGTGTTTTTGACAACCACAATGGTTAATGAGCAGAGGCAGAATGCTCCATGCTCACTCATCCTTCTTGCATATGACATATAATGTCAAAAACCTATAATGAACAAGTTATAGCAAGCATAAAATGTATTGTCAAACCTACAATATGCAGCTTGTAATGAAACGATAAACCGATAAAGAGTGGTTTGTTAAGTATGTGTTCAATAATTTATAGCACATAGAAGTTAAGGATTTCAAAAATAACATGACTATCAATGTAATAACCTATATCATAAAAATAATACAAAAATTCTTGCAAAGATCTACTTCTCTAGGCAATGATAATTTGCCAGCTCATGAACCCCTCCCCCACACCTAAGTATCGTGACACCTCACAATCAAAAGTATAGGAAACTAGTTAGTATCCCCCAATAACCAAAGATGTATAGTATGTCAAGTGTAAAGATAAAATTTCACAGCTTGGTTTGATGAGACAGTTAGAAGATGGCCCCACCTATAGGATAAGAGATCCTATATATAGATAAGAAGAGGTAGGCAAGAGAGTTTCAAGATAGTCATAGAGTTATTTCCCAATGGAAAGTTTATGAGATTCACTAACCTTAGCTTAACCACATATACTCCATGTTATCTTTGTTTGCAAGTAATGTCGTACATCAAGACAAGTTTAATTTTATGATTTATTTTTGTCAGATTACCATCCTCGCTAGGTAGAATGCCCCGCTTCTAGCAAGCCTTTTCAGTACTCTGACAGGTTTACCTAGTGATACCATAGGCTGGTACCCACTGCCAACAGACCTATTCATTATCCTGATGGGTTAGCCTCTGAAAACCTCAGAGACTGGCCCTCCATCCTTTAAGATTTTAGTATAAGATTGCTTATGCAAGAAGATGGGGGAACGTCTCTGAAAACAAATTTTTCTTTCTTTTTTCAATTGGGATGGTATTTATGTTAGAGGATTACTTTCTGTTATATTGCTTAATGATTGTCCCGATGTAAGGGGTACTTAAGAGGACGTGTCCTATCTAAATATATGATATAATCAAGCTATTTAGTGTGTAGTGGATGGTACCATTGAGAAAGAACAAAAAGGTATCTCTAGGCTCAAATTAATTTCTTCCTTGTAGTTATTGTGATGTTTCCATGACTAACCACTAAATAGACTTCCTTGTTACTCTTTGATAAAGACACTTGACTCACTTACTCAGGTTTCTTGGAAAAACTATACGAGAGACCTCTAGGCTTGATAGTTATGGTATCACTTCCTTATACAGTGGTGAAGGGTTTCAAGAGAAACTGCTTTAGAATGGATTAAAAAATGAGAATGTTTGCAAAAATATGGCTAACTACAGTAAGTCAATATTCATTTGATGCTTTAACAAACACAAAATTCAAGTATAACAATGTTTTGAAGAAATATCCTTGAAACTGTGTACTCCGGTGAAATAATTACTTACAGAAACCTCTAGAGTTGCCTTATTAACAAAATGAAAAAACTATTTACATATATACAGTAGGAAATTCATAAAAAATTTCAAGAACAAAGGGGGAATTCCCCATATACTAAGGCGAATTCCTTGTCAGCTGTCATGACCTGTAGAAAATCTTCTCTGGAAATGGGCTTATGATAAAATTTAAGTCAGTGTCCATTTAACACAAAGGAGACTTTTCCATCATCAATTGTTTTAATTTTTACAGCTCCATTGTCATATACAGTGTCTAATTCTTAAGGGCCCAACCAACGGGTGGTAAGTTTTCCTTTGAAGGTTTTGAATCAGGAATCAAACAACAGATCCCAATCACCAGGTTAGAAGTGTTTCTTCTTAATAAAATTGTCATGCCACTTGCTCCTCTGGTTTTGGACTAATATCGTCCATTGGATGGCATCTTTCCTGATTTCATCCAACTCATTTAGTTGTAGGGATAGTTTCTTTTGAGCCTCATCCAAGTTCAATCCTAACTCTGCGGCAATACAAAGGGTCCTTACTTGGAATTCTATAGGTAAAAGTACTTGTTTCCCATACACTATCTCATAAGGGGTATGTCTAGTGGTATTTCTCTAGGTAGTCTGGTATGCCCACAAAGCCTCTGGGAGCCTATCAGCACAATCCCGGTGATGTAACTGAACAATCTTGGTCAAGATGGCTTCCATAACTTTTTTTGTGCATTCTACCTGTCCATTGGCTTGTGGGTGGTATGGAGAATATTTACGGTGTTTAATCCCATATTTCTTTGTTATCTCTTTCATCATCTTGGAAGTAAATTGAGTGCCTTGGTCGGTAACAATTTCATGAGGGACACCGAAGCGGGTAAAGATGTCTTCGTAGATAAATTCAACAACAGACTTCTTTGCAGCCCTGAATAGGGCTTTTGCCTCTACCCATTTGGTGACATAGTCCGTACAAACCAAAATATAGTTCTTCCTACGGGACATGGATGAAATTGGTCCTACAAAGTCAAGGGCCCATTTTTCAAAGGGTTCTATCATAACTTGGGCATGCAAAGGCATTTCTTCAGATGACGTAGGTCTTCCTATCCTTTGGCAACTATCACAACTTCTCACATACTTGGCATCATATTTGAAAATGCTAGGCCAATAGTAACCTGAATGTAATACCTTCTATGATGTACGTTTGTTAGAAAAATGGCTGCCACATGGTCCATCATGAAAACTTCATAGTATATCAGGTACCTTGTCCTCTCGGACACATCTACAAATAATCAAATCAGGACTTGTGCGAAAAATATCATGACCAACCCAAGAGTAATTAGCACTCTCTGTAATAATTTTCTGCTTTTCATGAGGTGACAAATGAGACGGTAACTTCCTAGTAGCCAGATAGTTTTCCATATCTGCAAACCATTGGGTATTGACAGAGAGGGAAAAAATATGCTCATCTGGGAAACTATCATCTACAGGGATATCATCATCCTCATTTTTTATTCGGGAAAGAAAGTCAGCTACTACATTATCTTTCCTAGGTCGATCAAGCACAATAATATTAAATTATTGCAATAACAAGAGCCACCTAGTCACTCGGCCATTAGTTATAGGTTTGTTCATGAGGAACCTAATGGCGGAACGATCGATGTGTACAAATACTTCATAACCTGTAATGTAGTGACGAAACTTGTTAATAGCATGAACAACTACCAAGAACTCTTTCTCAGTGACTGTGTAGTTCAACTCGGCAGGGGACAAGTTCTTGCTTACAAAATAAATGGCATAGGACTGTTGGTCCTCTTTCTGCCCTAATACCCCTCCTATTGTGGTGTCGGAGGCATCAGTGGATATATGAAATGAGAGATTCCAATTGGGCCCTCTAATAACTGGTGCCACAAACAGCTTAGCCTTCAAGGTTTCAAAGGCAATTTGACACTGCTCAATCCAAACAAAGTCAACATCTTTTTTTAATAATCCAAACATAGGTGCAACAATCTTTGTAAAATTTTCAATAAACCACCGGTAATATTCGACATGTCCAAGAAAGCTTCTCACTTCTTTTTGAGTCTTGGGGGGTGGAAGTCTAACAATGACCTCAATATTTGCAGGATCGACTTTTATTCCTTCAAATGAAACATGATGTCCTAGAACCACTCCTTCAGTTAACAACATTTTGCATTTTTCATGGCTCAGATATAGGTTCATTTCCTGACATATGATGAGGACTTTTTCTAAGTTGTCTAAGGCTTCCTGGTAAGTGTTTCCATAGACTATGAAGTCATCCATGTAGACCTCCACACAATCATGAATAATATCGAAAAATATCCCTAGTAATGCTCGTTGAAATGTGGCAGGAGCATTACACAATCCGAATGGTATGACCCTATAGGCATAGGTTCCCCAAGGACATGTAAAGGTAGTCTTGTCATGTTCCTCGGGTTCTATAAGAATCTGGTTGTACCCATTGTACCCATCTAGAAAGGAGAAATACTTCTTTCTAGACAAGGTATCTAGAACCTGGTCAATGAAAGGGAGAGGAAAGTAGTCTTTCAAAGTGGCCTTATTGAGTTCCCGAAAATCAACACAAATTCTCCATTTCCCGATCACTTTCTTTGGATCCACTACAAGCGGGGATATCCACTTACTTTCGGAGATGGGATAGATGAATCCAACATTTAGAAACTTTTGAATCTCCTCCTTGACTATATCTTTGAGTGTTGGGTTCATCCTTCTCTGGGGTTTCCTAACAGGTGTTATTCCCCCCTGGGTATATATGTGATGGATGCATGTGTCAGGGTGTATACTCTTCATGTCAGTGTATTCCTAGGAAAATGCTCATGTTTGTTCTTTAAGGATATCTACTAACTGTTTCTATTGGTCTGTATCTAGCCCAGAGTTTACATGTAAAAATTTCCCTGGACTAATCTTGTAGGGAATAGTATAAGACATGGCAGACTCATCTGTTTCGAAAATAAAAGATGTCGAAGAAAAAATGGATGGGTCTAATTTTTCTTGAAATTCTTCCCCAAACACGTACTCAAATTAGGGAAAAGACTGTGGAAAATCGACACATGTGATAGCAGAAATGAACTGGTTTAGCACATTTTCTGGTGTATTCTCTTGACGTGCCCTTGCATGGTCACTAGGCAATACAGGTTCTTCCCAGTATTCATTCTCGTATGGAAATTCAAGCCACCATAGATTCTCCATAATAGGTTGATCTAGAGGGTAAATGGTGAGCTTATGGATAGAGAGAGCATTCGAGATGGTCATTTCTCCTTCTCTACAGCCAATAAATGCATTGGCTGTGGCTAGCCAAGGTCTTCCAAAAATAACTGGATGGCCTCTGTCATGATCCTTTGAATGAATGACAAGAAAATCTACGGGGTACTCTCATGAGTCTAAAGTAACCATGACATCATCTAAAATCCCTTCAGGTATAACCCTAGTTTTATCTGTTAATTCCAAAATGGTTGGGGTAGGTCGAAGAAGAGGTTGTAACTGTAATTGTTCCAAGGTAGTAGTGGTCATAACATTGATGGTTGCCCCTAGGTCTATGAGAGTGTTTCCAATGGATACCTCATTAATGGTTATGGTCACTAGGGGGTTTCCTGGATTCCCGTATTTTGCTAGCTTTGGCTGCTCTGATATGTATTCAGAAAGTCCTCCTACCAAATGTATTGTAGGAGGCTCCTTTTGCTTCCTACCTGGCTTCTTAATACACCATTCTTTGACTACCTTACTATATATTGGAATGTCTTTAATGGCTTGAAGTAGAGGAATATTGACACAAATATTTTCAATTCATTCAAAATGTCAAATTTTGGTCGGGTGGTTGGTTTCTAGATTACCAATTGGTCTGGATAAGGAGGGACCTTCGTAATTTGTAAAGGTTCATTTTGGAGAAGATTGGGTTCTTGATTCTTCGGGATAATAACAAATTCCCACCTAGTGTCATCCATGGGTTGTTTGGTGATTTCTTCTTCTTCTTCTTCCTGGATGACTACTGAGGGTCTTCGCCTCTCCAGAAATTTTCCCGATCTTAGTTGAATTTCCTGTAATGGAACAAGAGTAATAACATATGTTGGGAAGGCCTGCATCTCAACATTGTTAAGAGGTTGAGGGGGCTTATTATTGGGGTTCGAAACTAGCTGTGCCAGTAATAGTGTTGGTCTCAAGGATCTTTCATTTTGATATTGTAGTGGTTGTTGTTGTGGAATAGGAGGTAAGGGTGGTGGAACAAAACCTAGAAAAAGTTGTGGAGTGTTCGATGAGAACTGAGGATAAGGATGGTTGGACATAGATATAGGTGGAGCTTGAGGGTTTCCTTGGTTGTTTCCTCCCCTCCATCCTTGAATCCAAAGATGTTGGTACTGAGTAGACCAGTTTTGCCAACCTGGTGAGTTCCACTGTTGTTGTTGATAATAGGGTGGAACTTGAGACTGTAGATCTGGGTATGTGGGTTGATTCCTATGCTACCATGGCCTCCTAGGTGCATAAGAAGACTCCCCAGGATCTCCACTCCTATAGATGGCTAATAAACCAGGCAATGATGGACATTTTTTAGTCACATGGTCTTCTGTACATAAGCCACATTGAACTGAAATGTTATCTAATGGACATTCTCTTGAGGAATTCTTCCTCCTGCATATTGGGCAATATATGCTCATTGCTGCATTTTCCTCCTCCTGTTTCTTTTTGAGTTTAGGGGTATCCAACTGGGAACCTATTGTGCTTAAGATGTCAGTCTTAAATTTTTCTAAAAGGTTCTCTATCTTTGCTCTCGTAATACCACTTGCACTAACTGGTTTTAAGCTTCTATTGTAAGGGTCCCGAACATTATTTCATGTTTTGGCTCTACTCCTTGAGTAATTTTTATACATTTCACATATTTCAGCAAATGGTTTATGAGAGATGTCACCTGATGCCATCAGGTTAAGCATCTCTAGATATTCTTTTGAAATTCCCTTAAGGAAAAGAGCCCTAATTGCATCCTCTGGGAGGTCATGGTATTTTGACTTTTGGGAGATATAACCAAATCTTTCCATATAATATTCGAGGGTATTGTCTTCTAATTGTTGGATTTTCAAAATGTCATTACAAGACTCTTTGTTCTTGCAGTAGTCTTGGTAATTCTTGAGAAATATGTCTTCCATGGCTTACCAAGACCTAATACTAGATTCTCCCAACCCCATGAACCATCTTAGTGTAGAGTCTTTGAGGGTGGCAAGAAAGAGTTTTAATTTCTGGTCATATTGTATGTAGTTGTAAATCCTACACAAGATGTCAAATTCAAATAGGAAGGTGTCTAGATCTTCACTGTTTTTACCATAAAAGGTAGGCAGTGCTGAGAGAGGAATATTCTTCATGTTGACATTGGGAGTGGCGTCCAAAATCGGAAATTCGAAGGTATTTTCGGTTTAGTTTCCAGTTTCTTCTTCCTCTCTGTGTCTTACATTGTTATGGTCTTCCTGATTATCCATATCGGTTTGGTTTCCAAAAAGAGAGTACCTAGGTGGTTTTATCTTTGAAGAGAACAAATTTTATCTTTGATGGAAAGGTCTTCCTACTTGTTGGATGTCTGGGACTCTACTCGAGCCGGTTGAGATTATTGGTGCCAAAGTTTCTATGTCAATTTGAGAGATAATCACATTGGCTGAACTACCAAACAAAATATTCACTTGTTTAGGGTCTATGATATCTCTAAAGTTAGGGTTCCCTGGTGGTGGTCTAAAAGAAAAGGATGTATTGTTTGGTTTTTTGGAAGACTCGAGTGATCTTACCTCCTGTCCCAGTATAATTGATGCTTCAATTTCTTCTTCTATAGTGTTCCTTGTGTTAGTCTTCTCAAAGACAATTTTAGCTCTTTGAGTTGAGCTAGCTCTTGTTTTTCAGTATCGGTTTGCGTATTTTATAAGCGAAACATTCCTTCCCCCAAAGAGATCAGAAGGAACCTTGGTTGAAAGGTCTGATTTTGATTTAATGTATCTACCTTGTGGGTCTCTAGGCCTATTCATGAAAGAAAGCAAAACAAAAATAAAAAGCTACCATTTGATTCCCAGGTCTATTCATGAAAAATAAAATCAAAAAGAAAAACTACCATTGGGTTTGGGGGAACCTGCTATAGCATATGCGCAGGTTCTTACCTCTCGTCTTAAAGTTCCCCCACCACCAAACTAATACTAAGGTCTAGAAATGGTCTAATTCCTAATTACTTCTTACCTTGAGACAACTCCCCGGCAACGGCGCCAAAAATGATGGGTGTTCTATATGCACTAAAAACACAGTAAAGAACCTCAATTAAAGTGTCAACCTGGGGTAAGTAAACTTAGAGTTGTAGAAAAATATATGCCAAAGGTAGAAGACTAGTAGGAGTATAGTCTAACTAATGAAGGTAGCTATCTAAGGCTAATCTACTCAAGCAAAACTATCTAATGAGAAAACCCTACTAAGCAACTTGAAACTAGGTAACCTAAGTACTTTTGGGCCAAGGGTCGATGGATAGTCCTAAGAAAGAAAATGAAAACTCTATGTAAAGAAAACTAGTTTAACAATAAGCAAAAGCAAACTACTAAGCATCATAAGCAAATGACAAAAGAAAATTATTTTAACTTGCCAACCTACATTCAATGAGCAACTATCCTATGAAAGAAAATAAATAAGCAAAGACACCTAACTAACCTACTAAAGAAAATA
This sequence comes from Picea engelmannii, assembly GCA_009831015.1. Taxonomy (NCBI): domain Eukaryota; kingdom Viridiplantae; phylum Streptophyta; class Pinopsida; order Pinales; family Pinaceae; genus Picea; species Picea engelmannii. The sequence continues at coordinate 68,123 of ML823966.1, forward strand.
GACAAGTAAGCAAAAACAACTATCTAACCTACTAAAGAAAATAAGCAAGCAAACAAAAACAACTATCTAACCTATTAAAGAAAATAGACGGGTATGCAAAGATAGATAACTACTGCAAGAAAAAACTTCTCATTGAACAACTATCTAGCCTAAGAGTCAAGTGGACTAAATGCCTATGCAAAACTATTTCTAATGCATGGAAGGAAATCTATTTTATTGAAAGCATGAAAAACTACCATGTAATGCCTAATCTATGATGAGCAAATTACTATCTAATAAAGCAAAGTCTATCTATCCTACAACAACAATAAGACTTCATTCTAGTCTATGAAAGCAAGAAACTATATCTATGAAAACAGGAAAACTATCTTTTAACCTATGACAATTCAAATATAATGATGATGGTTGTGTGAATGTCTTCAGTGTCGGATAATATCTCGATGGCACTTGACAACAAAGGACAATTCCAATGGTATAATCTCAACACTAATCTCAATGGAAAAATGAAAGGTTTGGAGTAAACAATCCAATGAAAACTTAGCCATGACAAAAATAATGTTAAATACCCTGCATATTCATGTACAAACCATCAACAACATAACAAGATCATCATTATACTTCTACACTATGTAAGCAAAACTAGATTCAACCATTAACTAAGAAATGTAATTGCATTTTAATTCTACGAAAGGAGATTGCGTAAAATGAAACTACACTATGTCTATTCTAACCATTCAAACTACAATAACGAAATGACTAAAAACAAAAATTAAAAAGTGATATTAAAAAGTAATCTAACAATTATATTAACCAACAACTAATTAAACAAGTTCTATATAAAAATAATATGAGAAAACTATGATTAAAAACTAGAATTAAATCTATCCATCCATCAATCCTTGTCAAAAGAAAACACAAATTAAAAACGTTGTTCTATCTAATTAAAAATCTGTTTTAAACTTAACTGTAAAATCATAAAAGAAAGCATAATCTAACTGCAAATGGGGTTAGTATTAAAAGAGAGAGACTTGCAAGTCTTTTCATAGTATATAAAATCAATGCATGCTAATATGTATCAACATCTAACCTGCAAAACAATTAAGCTACAACAAACTAGTTAGCATAATAAAAACATACATGTACAGGAAAATAAAAAGAGTAATTAAATCAAGAATTGCATAAACAACACACTGATTATCACCAGAATGTTGGTGGGCCCCCCATCAAGTCATGGCTACTTACTACGAGCACACCACGAACTTAACAAGGCAGATTCACCATCAAAACTTGAAAACGCAGTTATGGCATAATTATGGCAATGTAAAATATCAAAAATAGAGGAAAACAAGTTTGTCTTCAATACAATGGTTCTTCTACTTGCTTAACAATCTTATGAGCATCCTAGTAGTATTTATAAGCTTACAAACCAAGTGGTCGACCACAGGAGGGTCGAACCACTTCTAATTTCAGTAAAATACAATAAATGATCCCCTAACTGACAAAACAAAGCAAGCCAATAATCGTCCTCTTTGGACAACTGAAACTAAGTTGTCTGGAGTTCAGTAGCTGGAGGGGATGATCATGAACAAAACCCATGTTCCCGATTTGCCCAACACTGACCACCAATGCCATAACCACCAACTCGCCTTCCATATCTGTGCAGTACAGAGTGTTGGGCAGAGTGTCGTATCGAGTGTCGAAACGAGTGCTGGAACGAGTGCTGGATCAAGTGCCAGAACTAGCAACGAGGTGAATTTTTTCCCTGTAACACCAAAAAATGTGAATTATCTCTTATAAATCATAAAACATGATGAATTATACTTGATTCAATCATTAAACATGAATTAGACGTACCTTATGGCGATCATACCATTTTATCATGAAATTCTTCAAAACTATTCTTTAAAGGATGAAAAACGCATATGTACATGTGGAAAAAATGTATAATAACTATCATGAAAGTGATCATATCTCGGGCCCAACAATTTGCTTCCAGAATTATTCTCTGTCAAGGTTAAGGTGCTCGGGGGTGGCTTCACCCTATGGTTGGGTGACAATATTGCTAAATTTTCTATGGTTAAATGAGCCCACCTATTTTTCTAACAGGTTATGGGTGCACACTATCTTCAAACAATCTAACCACTGGAAGATAGATTGGGAGGATTTTCTCAGTTACAATTGCAGTCAATTTTTTTGCTACAACAATGAAACCCTAACCCTCTTGTTGAAGCACCTTAAGTGAAGAGATTGACCTAATTTCTGGATATCCTAGTGCACCCTAACCTAGCGCACCTCCTGGTACTCTCAGCAAGATAAGACGTCAAATTTGAGTTTTTCATCAAATTCAAAGGTTGACCAAGTCAAAGAAGTCATGACTTATTCTATGAAGTCATAAAACAAGTTAGAAGGGGCTTCTAACTTCAGATCATGGAAGACAAGGATTGACCTCATCCTTTCCAAGAATAAAGTGTTGGATATTGTGAAAGGAAAGATCATGGAACCACAGTTTGAAGAAGGAAAAGAGAAGAAACCTCAGAACATTTCAATTATGGAGACGTTCAAGGAAAATAACATCAATTCCATGAGTATCATAGTGGACTCTATAAAATACCACTTGATACCCTACATCTCTCATCCTGACTCATCTAAGAAGATGTATGATGCCCTAACTAACCTCTTCTCAGTCAGAAACATTGGACAAGTAATGCATCTAAAGAATGAGCTCTGTGACATGAAAATGAATGATGATGACAACATAACATCATACTGTGTGAGAATATCCCAATTAAGATATCAACTACAAGTTATTGAAGAAATAATTTCAGAGAAGGAACTGGTAAATATAATGCCCAATGGCCTTCCCAAGACATGGGATGCATTTTCCACAAGCATGAACACAAGAAAAGAGTATCTCACATTTGAAGAAATTTGGACTTTTTGTGCACAAGAAGAATCAAGGATTAGTGCAAAAGAGAAATTCCAAAGGAAAGATGATGATCAAGCCTACACAACAAAGTTCAAGAAATTCAGGAATAAGAAGAAGTTTGACTCAAGGAAGAAACTAAATCAAGAGAAGGATATGTCAAAAATAGTGTTAGGATCATACAATGTACCTTTTTGCCTATACTTTTTGCCACTATTACACTCTTGATCACCCACATTTAAACTCATGTTATCACTCTATCTCATCATTCCAAAGGTAATACAACGCTCCTTCTCATTACTATATGTTTAATCTGTTTTGCATAATATTTTACATCACTTTCGTACTTAACCATTGATTAGAAATGTATAGTGCTGAAACAGTTCAAACTACAGACGCTGAAACACAAAGTTGTTACACAGTCCAGGGTTGCAGATGCTGAAACACAAAGCTGTTATACAGTCCAGGGTCGTAGATGCTAAAACACAAAGTTGTTACATAGTCCAGGGTCGCAGATGCTGAAACACAGAGCTGTTACACAGTCCAGAATCGTAGATGCTGAAACACAAAGGAAGCCGTTACACAGCCCAGGACCGATGATGCTGAAACACAAAGGAAGTCGTTACATAGTCAACAGTCGCACGTGAGCCAAGCACCAACCATCGCTCCCACATGAGAACGTTGAAACAATCAAGGAGCGCAAATCCCGTGGCTGAAACAGCCCACGATTTGCGATGTTGAAACAACATCAGCAACAACGAGAAGGAACTGTTACTCCAGTCGTAACAGCAACACCTCATTCAGCACTTGCAATAACATTATGTTGCGCAAGACTAGGAAATCCTATTCTGGTTTAGAAAGTCGATCTGACTAAGAATAGGCCTCAAATATACATTGTAATTTTTGATCAATTGTATCGAAGGGGTTCTCTCTTTAAATAAGAGGAAATCATCATTTGAAAGGATACAAGTTTTATGTATTGAGAAAGCTTCAGAGAGAGGGACGTACTTCATTTCCAGATTGTAATATGATACATTGATAGATGAATGGAAGACTGTTTTGAGCATCCTTCTCTATCTTTTTCATCTCAGGGGAATCTTGTGAGAAGGGAGGGCCCACCTTCTTCACAAGATTCACCCGTTAGTATTATAGTGTGTGTTAGTGTAATTTCTATTTATGCCTTGATTAACTTTTGTCTTGCTGAAACACTACTGTTAATGAATTCTGCTTTGCTGAAACACTACTGAACTCTGTCTTGTTAAGAACTTTAGTTTATTGAATGATTACATTATTTTCACGAAGTTCATGATCATTTTCATTAGTAATCTTGTGTAATGATTTTATGAGGTTTGCTAATCAGAGACTAGGTTAAGAGTTCCTGCTTAGAAAGGAAGGAATCAGAAGGTCCTGTTCTCTGTAGATTTCAACTGTTTTTGCAAGTGTACTAGCCAGAGACTGGGTTAAGGGTTCCTACTTAGAAAGGAAGGGATCAGAAGGTCCTGTTCTCTGTAGATTTTAGTTGTTTCTGCAAGTGTGCTATCCAGAGACTGGGTTAAGGGTTCCTTCTTAGAAAGGAAGGGATCAAAAGGTCCTGTTCTCTGTAGATTTCATTTATTTCTGCAAGTGTGCTAGCCAAAGACTGGGTTAAGGGTTCCTGCTTAGAAAGGAAGGGATTAGAAGGTCCTGTTCTCTATAGATTTCAATTATTTCTGCAAGCGTGCTCGTCAGAGACTGGGTTAAGGATTCCTTCTTAGAAAGGAAGGGATTAGAAGGTCCTGTTCTCTGTAGAATTAGTAAAGCCTCCAGTTATTTTTCACAAGTGTGCTAGTCAGAAATCAGGCTAAGGGTTCCTGCTTAGAAAGGAAGGAATTAGATGGCCCTGTTCTCTGCTAGATAGAGTTAGCCTTCTATGCATTACTGTTTTCATGAAAGTGTGTTAATAAAAAATAAGGTGTTGAAGTTCCTGCTTGGGAGTAAGGGTCCTGTTCTCTGGTTACAGAGTAGTTGTTCTTTCCTGTTGCAGTTGTTATTTTAATGTAATCCAGGATTCTTTAGATTAATATTTAAATATCTGCAATAGGTAGGTTGCTTTCCTATAATTCAAGTCATAACTTCATTTCATTCAAGGAAAGTGTGATGAATATAGTTTTCTTTACTACAACTCTAAGTTTCTTTTGGAATTGAGCATATATAGTGCGTGGTTATCTTTGAAATAAACAGACTTCCCTGGGTTGACAATTTATGTAGCACTGGATTGTTTGAGTTAATTAAGCAATTATAGTGACCAACATTTTGGCGCCGTTGCTGGGGAAGGTAGCTATAGATTTCAAAAGCACTTATGATTTTTCAGATAAAAAGATTGCATGAAAGACCCCAAATACACTAACCCTACAGGTGGCAAAGGAAAAGGAAAAGGAGGAAGAAAGACTTACATTGACAAGATCATATCAAAGTCTGAATCTGCTGCCAATGACCAAACCTTCGAAAACAAAAGTCCTAGCCTTCATTTCAAGAAATTTTTGGAACAGGAAAAGAAGTTTGGAGTCCCGAGACAGTCCAGAATCCAGTAGGAGACATTGAGGACAGAGCAAGCGCAGCAGAGGAGAAGACAGAGGGAAACATGGATGAGTACAATGAAGAATTGCATCACGAAGAACAGGCAGGTCCTGAAGGAGAGGTAAATGATGAAAACTCTTTCTCTACATTAGGATTTCCTATTGGCGATCTTCCTAGAGGAGTATCCCCCATGAAAAACATTCCACTCTCAGCATTACCTAATTTTCATGGTTTGTCTTCAGAAGATCCTGATGAATTTCTTTTTGAGTTTGATATATTATGCGAAAGTTATGTTTACATTTCTAATGCTCAAAAACTAAAGTTATTTCCAGCAACACTAAAAGGGAATGCACTAAGATGGTTTATGAGTCTTGGAAGCCATGTAATCACAACATGGGACCAAATGAAACAGAAATTCCTGAACAAATACCAGGACTACTGCCGAACAAGAGAAAAGAAGGAGGAGCTATTTAAGATGATGCAGAAAGAAGATTAGAATCTGGAGGACTTTGTAGAAAGGCTATAGTATAATCTACAAGGATCCAATCACCCCAATGTAAGTAAAGATATTCTCAAAACTATATTATTAAAAGGAATAAGGGATGACTCTCTAGATATGCTGAATATGCTTGGGAAAGGGGACATATCTAAGGAATCATACAATGAAATTGTTAATTTATGCAAAAGATGTTCAAGAGGAGCTTCAAGAAATAGATCAAACAACAGGGACACCATGCTTTCAAGAGTCCAAAAATCAGCCAGTGGGGGAGCAACAAGAGCTAAGATAGGTAATTTACTTGAAGGTTTTAAAACCGAAATGTTAAGCTCTTTTGCCTCACAAATGGATACCCTATAGATTAAGAAAAAGCAAGCAGAAGCAGAAGCAGCCTTGTCCATCTTTTGTTCGCAATGCAGAGATAAGCACCCATGAAGAGAATGTCCATTGGACAAAAAGCCAATCTTCACTATCTGTGATAAAGATCATGATACCCAAAATTGTCCATCTTTACCAGGGATCAAGGCAGTATTACAACCAACGGACGAAGAAGTTGAAGCTGTCTATCTGATGACACAAAGGAGACAATGGCAACCGCGGGGACAAGGTATGAACTCTAGCATGCCATTTTCATCTTCTAATCGTTGGAATAATTATTCTTCTTTCAATCAAATGAGCTACCCCCCCTACAATCAAATGCAATACACTAATCAAATGAATTACCCACCCATGCAACAAACTTACCCACCCATGCAACAAAATAACCCACCCTTTGTTGATCCATCAATGTGGACCCCTTGGCCTCCACAACAACAACAACCATATCAGAACCAATGGAATCAAAATTGGAGAGGACAACAACCCCCCTTCCAAAATCAATTACCTCGATCGCAATTCCTACAACCACTCTCCTTACCAGCAGGTACTCCCCCGAACAATCAAATGATGAGACCCCAGCTACCTGTACAACCTAACCCTAACCCAAATAATAAAGCTGTGCAGTGCATTGATATTTATAACCAGCCTACACTTTCTCTTCTCCCTGCGCAATGCAACAATATTTATCTACGATCTGGGAGAATAGTGGAACCCACCATAGCTGATGTTACCTCTTCTGATAAAGAGGAAACAAAAGAGCATGATGTACCTGAAGAGGTACAATCATCCTCTAACAATGTTGCTGAAACAACAAAACCACCATTTCCTGAGCGTTTAACCTTAACTAAAACGCCTGAGCCACCAGCCTTCAATCTTCTAGGGGAATTACAAAATTTATATGTCAAAATTCCTCTACTACAAGCACTCTGAGACGTACCAATCTATGCCAGGACAATGCGAGATATTTGTGTTAAAAAACTTGGTAGGAAAACTAAGGATCCCCTTACAGTGCATGTTATGGGAGACTTGTCTGCACTAATGTCAGGTAAAACTGCCCCAGTTAAATATGGTGATCCCGGCCACCCTACCATTACTGTACAAGTTGGAAAAACGATAATCCCTCGAGTCCTGATAGACCTAGGTGCCGCTATCAATATCATGACTCTAGAAACCTTACAACTGCTACAATTACAAAATGAAGTCAGAGAAACCCCAACTATCCTAGAATTTGTTGATCGATCCACAATTAAACCAGAAGGAGTCATTGAAGACCTCAGTATCTCTGTGGAATCTTGGAATTATCCAGTTGACTTTACGATACTACAACCCAAAACAAAGTTGGGGGGCCACCCTTTAATTTTGGGTAGACCTTGGCTAGCCACAGTGGATGCTTTTCTCAGCTGTAGATTAGGTTCAATGACAATTTCAAATGGTTATGAAACTAAGCAGCTTACCCTTTACCCTCACGCTATACCCCTGGTTAATAATGATAATTATGTATGGGTAGATTTTGAGGATCAACCTACTCAACCCCTTTTAACTATCGGACAAGCTTTAAGCATGAAAGACTCTACTGAAGATGAAGCAATCAATAATTTTATTTACAAACCCTCCTCTGTAACTCCAGAAACTCATAATCAACTAACTGCACTGTTGGAGTCTGATAATCAAGAAAACCTCAATTCGGAAAGCCCACCTCAAACATCTAACACCATCTCCTCCAAAAGCATACCAGTGGAAATTGAACCTGGCAAAACATTGAACATAAACCCTAATTTAATAGATGCTAAAACACAACAATTAATGAAGTTACTTCGGGAAAATAAAGAAGCATTCACATGGGATTACACAGACATGAAAGGAATCTCTCCTAAATTATGCACTCATCGAATATATATTAAGGAAGATTGTCAGCCAATCTGCCAACCTCAGCGACGAATGAACCCGAATTTAAGGGAAATCCTCAAAGAAGAACTTCAAAAATTGCTTAATGCAGGGTTTAGCTACCCTATATCAGACAGTGAATGGGTGTCCCCGTTGGTGATAGTTCCTAAGAAAAATGGGAAATGGAGAGTATGTGTGGATTATAGAGCTTTAAATAAAGCCACTCAGAAAGATCACTTTCCATTACCATTCATTGATCAAGTGTTAGATAATTTGTCATGGAATAAATTTTTCTCATTTTTAGATGGTTTCAGTGGGTATAACCAGATCAAAATTGCACCTCAAGATCAAGATAAAACCACCTTTACTAGCCCTTGGGGAACCTTCGCTTATAGAGTCCTTCCATTTGGACTATGTAATGCACCAACAACCTTCCAAAGAGTAGTTTTAGGAATCTTTTCTGATATGCTTAATGACTCTATGGAAATTTTTATGGATGACTTTACTTCTTATGGTGTTTCTTTTCAGGAGGCACTGCAAAACCTTGAGAAAGTACTTAAACGATGCATACAAGCTCAACTCTCCTTAAGTACAGAAAAATTTCATATGATGATGAGTGAAGGAATAGTTCTTGGACATTTTATCTCATCTCAAGGAATTCAGGTAGACCCTACCAAAATACAAGTCATTAAGGATCTTCCTACTCCCAAAACTCAAACAAAGGTAAGAATCTTTCTAGGACATGATGGATACTACAGAAGATTTATCAAGAACTTTTCCAAAATAGCCTCTCCCCTATTTGTATTACTGATGAAAAATGCTGAATTTAAATGGATTAATTCTTGCCAGGAAGCATTTAATACACTAAAACATCAGTTATATATAGCTCCTATCCTTAGAGGACCTAATTGGACACTTCCCTTTCACATATCCTCCGATGCTTCAGATACTGCAATAGGAGCTGTTTTGGGACAGGAAGAAAATTATCTCCCTTATGCTATATATTTCATCAGCAAGAATATGACCCCTGCTGAACTCAATTATATAGTCACCGAGAAGGAATTCTTAGTAGTTATCTATGCAATTAATAAATTTAGACATTACATTACTGGCTATTCTACTTTTTTCCATATTGATCACTCAGCTATCAAATACTTAATGAAAAAACCTATCACAAATGCTAGAGTCACCAGATGGCTACTATTATTGCAAGAATTTGATATTACAACTGTAGATAGACCAGGAAAAGAGAATGTAGTTGCTGATTTCCTTTCTCGATTGACACCTGATGATGATACCCCAGTAGATGATTCATTTCCTGATGAATATCTATTTGCAGTTTCTGCTCACTCACCTTGGTATGCAGACATTTCTAACTACTTGGTTGCAGGGAAGTTACCACCACACCTATCCTACCGAGAGAAAAAAAGTATCATTTATCAGAGTACTCGGTATAGCTGGATAAGTGGGTACCTTTTTTATACAGGAGATGATCAAGAAATTTGAAGGTGTATTAGAGAAGATGAGGTGTATGATCTACTAAAAGCTTGTCATGATGGCCCTTGCGGAGGGCATTTTGCTGATAAGAGAACAACACATAAAATTCTCAGGATGAGGTACTATTGGCCCTCACTCTTTAAAGATGCAAAGAAATATGTACAGGCCTGTGATAGCTGCCAAAGAGTAGGCCAACCTAATCATAGAGATGAAATGCCATTAAACCCCCAGATAGTACTTGAACCATTTGAAAGATGGGCCTTAGACTTTATAGGACCCATCAACCCTCCATCCAATCAAAAAGTTTATATAGTGGTCTGCACAAACTACATCACTAAATGGGTGGAAGCCAAGGCACTCCACAGAGCGACCGAAGAAGCAGTTATAGATTTCTTATTTAAAGACATATTCACCAGATTTGGAGTACCAAGATAATTAGTTACAGATGGAGGACCTCCTTTCACTTCTCATGGGTTCAAATCCACCCTTCAGAAATATCATATTCAGCAGAGAATGACTACAGCATACCACCCCCAAGCCAATGGACAGGTGGAAAGAAAAAACAAAGTAATAGAAGCCATTCTCACAAAAACAGTGAAGGAAAATAGAAAGGATTGGTCCTATAGGCTCCCAGAAGCATTATGGGCCTACAGAACTACCTCGAGAAATACTACAGGATTCTCTCCCTATGAATTAGTCTATGGAAAAAGTGTTGTCTTTCCAGTGGAATTTGAGATAAAAACCTTAAGGACTGCTTTAGCTGTCAACATTGATTTAACCGATGCACAGACAGCCAGGTTGCAGCAGCTTAATGAATTAGAGGAGAAAAGACTAGATGTCATTCAGCAGACAACCATAATTCAACAGCAAAGATCAAAATGGCATGACAAAAATATCAAGAACAAGCAGTTCCAAAAAGGTAATTGGGCCCTACTGTATGATTCCCAGTTCAAAGAATTTCAAGGGAAACTGCGTACAATATGGCTTGGACCTTATGAAGTAGACACAGTTTTCCCCAATGGAACAGTAAGGCTCCTCACAATCGATGACTCCAAAACTCCGTTACTTGTAAATGGTCATCGGCTCCGTCTGTACCAGCGACCTATTTCCAAAGAAGATTTTAAGGCTACATGCATGGAAAACGCCCATTTTCTTGTTGTAGAGGGGGTTTCCACCCCTAATTGCAAATAATTCTTTTAAGTTATTTTCTTTAGTATTAGATTAGATTAGATTTTATTTACTAATAATCCCTGTCAAGAAATACCATGTTACAATCAATTTTTGCAGGTTCCCGATCAAAGTACAGGCCACTAGGAAAGGACGATCCTACTTCAAAGAGACAAGCTTTCCTCCGATGCTGAAACACCACTATTCAGCACTGTTGACTTTCTTCTGATGTTGAAACACCACTGTTCATCACTTTCTGTTTTTCCTACTTCCGAAACACTACAGTCCCCCATTTCCTCACCATTCTTCATCGACGAAACAACACCGTCCAGCAATTGTTTCGCCCTTTTCTTTTCCGTTGCTGAAACACCATTGCCAACAACTTTTCATCATTTTCCACGATGCTGAAACACCACTATTCAGCACTTTCTGTTTTTCCTACTGCCAAAACACTACAGTCTCCCATTTCCTCACCATTCTTCATCGACGAAACAACACCGTCCAGCAATTGTTTCTCCCTTTCTTTTCCGTTGCTGAAACACCATTGCCAGCAACTTTTCATCATTTTCCACGATGCTGAAACACCACTGTTCAGCACTTTCTGTTTTTCCTACTGCCGAAACACTACAGTCCGCCATTTCCTCGTCATTCTTCATCGACGAAACAACACCGTCCATCAATTGTTTCACCTTTTATTTTCCATTGTTGAAACACCATTGCCAACAACTTTTCATCATTTTCCACGATGCTAAAACACCACTGTTCAGCACTTTCTGTTATTCCTACTGCCGAAACACTACAGTCCGACAATTCCTCACTCTCTTCATCGACGAAACAACACCGTCCAGCAATTGTTTCGCACCGATTTTCTTGTTGTTGAAACATCATTGTTCAACAGTTCTTCACATTTTCTCATCACCGAAACAACACCGTCCAACAATTGTTTCGTTCTTATCTAGTGCTGAAACACCAATTTTTCAACATCATCTGTCAGCAATACTTTAGGCTCTCATACGATAGTTCATCCTTCCAGTTAGCAAATCCCTGATACAATTCATAAATCAAAGTCTCTGCCACGACTACTGAATAAGCATGATATTTTATTTGTAGAACGAATCAAAAGGTAAGGCGAGGTATGCAAATTTTATGTAATTCAGTTAGGCTATAGTTAATGAGAAGAATCTAAACCATTATGACCTCTCAAGTGCAATCATTACTAGCCGTACTTGATGGGAGGGGAGTACACGTCAAATCTTCGATACCATCATTTCACACAAATTCACTGCCGCCATTCCTATTTCACCACCCTTTCGTGTATTTGACCACATTTTGCATAACGTTGCTCGGAAAACTCACTCTACACAGAAGCTGATACTCAATCTCTCCGATGCTATATATTACCAAGCTGATAGCCATGGGAGGCTTTTTCATACGGAACGAGCCCACCACCACAGCGCTGTTAGAACATTATCTAGTAGCTTATCAAATCTTTCAGCAGGCAGGATGGCTCAGTTACTTTCAGAGACTCCAGGGGTATAATGAACAACAGGTCCTGCAATTCGCCCAAAACCTATAGGAAGACCATTCTGTCATCCAAGGGATCCAAATTCCAGTAACAGAAGAAGATATTGCACAGGTATCAGGCCTCCCTATCAACGACACTCGCATGTTCAGCCGTAAACATATCATTCAGAATGCCCAACAAAACTTCTTCTTGCCAGAAGAACGAATTGTACTTAAAGGCAGAGGTGTTCAACTCAGCTCATTGCCACCCCCATGGCCGGAAGTTGCAAGATTCATCAAGCATTACCTAACCTGCGAGGGCCGATACCAGGTAGTTTATCAGCACGACTTCCTTCTGTTATCTCATTTAAGGCATAATCGACGGGTCAATATTCCTTATTATTTGTTGGGTTGTTTAAAAAATATGGCGCATTATTGCAGAAAGGCTAAAGATCCCACCCTTTCACTTACCCATCACCGTCTTGTCCAATTGCTCATCCAAAGGGGCTTTGCCCAACAAAACCCCCCACTAAATAACCCACCTATAAACCCCCAAGCAGCTGCCGAAAATCCTGAAAATCTCCAGGAGCAGCAACCGCAAAATCCCCCAGACTCCCCAGAAGTACCCAATAGCCCGCCCACGGAACCAACCAGACCAATCAATCCCCCTATCATACCAATCCCACCTCATACCTTACCAGAATCATCCACTTCCGCCCTTCATATTCTTAGTGATGACTCTGAGCCAGATAATTTCCCCTGCCCCATCATTGAGGAAAGACCCCCATGAAAACGAAAACAAATAAATCCCTTCTTTCCGCCCTTCTTACGAAAAAAGTGAACAAGGGCCTCCACAAGGCCACCCATTATTACCACTACCCTACCTCCCCAACCCATTCGACTGATACCCTATACACCTCCAACCTCCCAAATCCCGGGATCTTTTCCTATTCCACCCACGAGCACTGAAACACAAGAACCAGATGCCCAGGGTGTTGCGTCATCATCCGTCTCAAATAAAGTAGCTGAAACATAAGAACCAACTACCCATTCTGTAGCTGAAACACAAGAACCAACTACCCATCCAATGGATTAAACAAAAGAACCAGCTATTGATATTGAAATTGAGATACAGGAATCAGAGGTCCAGGGTGCTGCAACACTACTCTCCTCAAATAAAGTAGCTGAAACATAAGAACCAACTACCCATTCAATGGCTGAAACAAAAGAACCAGCCATAGCTGTCACACAAGAACCAACTACGACTGAAACACAAGAACCAACTGCTGACATTGAAATGGAGATACAGGAATCAAAGGTCCAGGGCGCTGCAACATTACTTTCCTTACATCAAGAAGCTGAAACACAAGATTCAGCTACCATTTATGTAGCTGCTCCACGAGAACCAGCTAGTGAGGGTGTGTCTATCACACAAAAACCAGTCACCCCTCAACCAGAACCAACAATGGCCTCTGTCTTGCAGGAAAACGAGTTTTTAAAATCTGAACTGGAAGCATATAAGCAAGAACTAGCCAGCGCAAAGGAAGCATACGAGAAGGAACTAAATTTGTACACCCTAGCTCGTATAGCAACCTTGTCAAAGGAGACTATAGAGAGCCTGTGTAAAGAATATATGTGTTGTCAATGTGGGGATATTTACTATCAGGCAGGCTATAAGGTAACTCAAGTCCCAATATCAGGAGCTCCCCCTACTCCTTCAACTTTTCTAGTCAAAGAGGAAGAACCTGCTGTCACACAAGAACCAGCAGGTCCTCCCAAGTTTAAGACTGAGCCTTGCACTGCAACAAATGACGCTCATACCTTTGTCAACAAAGTTGTACAAACAATGCCTATGGAGGAATTTACACCTTCCAGCCAGATCAATCTTCCCATTTTTGTGGAACAATCTACTCAGACCTTATCTCATCCCACTACTTCCAACGCTGAAACACAAACACAACTATGGGATGAACAGGCAGCAATACAAGAATGGAAGAAAGAGTATGCTGCAACACAGGCCAAAAGCCTACAACAGTACAGACAAATCTGGATAAATCACACTTTCTCAAATTGGGAAGCTCTAGAGCAGACACGTGAGGAAGCTCGCGCCCTGAAGAAACAGAACAAAGAGTTGAAAGGTAGAATGTCCCGGGTATTTGATTTGACACAAAAGATATTGGCCACAAGAAAGCCATCTTGCAACTACTCCTTGTTCCTTATGGAACGACTTACCTGGTTTCAGATCAAATCAATTGCAGAAGGTAAACCCCATGCAGTACTACACCCAACAGATTTTGTCAAAACTTTCACAGAAGCATCTACTAGGGATCAACACCTCCTTTGTGAGGCATATTTCCATAACGAAGCCATTCCTGAGAACAGGCAGCTGAACCTTAATCCTCTTGTTGGGGACATTCAGATTCGGGCGTTCACCTCCTTTCTCTACAATCAAATCATTTGGAAAGATGAATTCATGGCTGCTAAACAAAACGAAGACAACTGTCTTCTATGGATAAGACCAGAACCACAGAATGCAGCCACCCTTGTCAGAGAATATTATGATTTCTTAAAGAAACCAGGTCTGACTGAACATGTCCAACAGCTACAATCAAGCGTGCTCCAGGATTGTCAGCACATCATCAAAACCATAGAGATTCCTGCCCTCCAGGCAAATAACCTGTTCTAGCAGCAATCCACTGAGAAAAGACAAGAATACCATCCTTTTAACCCCACCAACCTTGAGGTAGCCATCTCCAGGGTGCCTAACTACATCCAATGTGCTGAAAACTGGATAGGGTATCGGTTTTATTTTCCTATCCTCTGGTTGCCAATAGAAAGATATCAAATTAAATATAAGCTGCCTAAGAAGACAGAAACAACAACATGGCAAAGATTACAGCGGGTCCAAGGGTTCAGAACACCAACGGACAGTACCTCCCAGAGCTACTACTTGAGTAACTTACACGCTCAGAGTCGGCATTCAGACTCTGATTCAGAGTGACGTTGCCTGAGGACATGCAACACCTTGAGTTGGGGGGGATGTTAGGACCATACAATGTACCTTTTTGCCTATACTTTTTGCCACTATTACACTCTTGATCACCCACATTTAAACTCATATTATCACTCTATATCATCATTCCAAAGGTAATACAATGCCCCTTCTCATTACTATATGTTTAATCTCTTTTGCATAATATTTTACATCACTCTCGTACTTAACCATTGATTAGAAATGTATAGTGCTGAAATAGTTCAAACTACAGATGCTGAAACACAAAGTTGTTACAAAGTCCAGGGTCGCAGATGCTGAAACACAAAGTTGTTACACATTCCAGGGTCACAGATGCTGAAACACAAAGCTGTTACACAGTCCAGGGTTGCAGATGCTGAAACACAGAGCTGTTACACAGTCCAGAATCGCAGATGTTGAAACACAAAGGAAGTCGTTACACAACCCAGGACCGACGACGTTGAAACACAAAGGAAGCCATTACATAGTCAGCGGTCAACAACAACCTTACAACAGTCGCACGTGAGCCAAGCACCAACCATCGCTCCCACATGAGAACGCTGAAACAGTGAAGGAGCGCAAATCCCGTGGCTGAAACAGCCCGCGATTTGCGATGCTGAAACAACATCAGCAGCAACGAGAAGGAACTGTTACTCCAGCTGTAACAACAACACCTCATTCAGCACTTGCAATAGCATTCTGTTGCGCAAGACTAGGACATCCTATTTTGGTTTAGAAATTCAATCTGACTAAGAATAGGCCTCAAATATACATTGTAATTTTTTATCAATTGTATCGAAGGGGTTCCCTCTTTAAATAAGAGGAAATCATCATTCGAAAGGATCCAAGTTTTGTGTATTGAGAAAGCTTCAGAGAGAGGGACGTACTTCATTTCCAGATTGTAATATGATACATTGATAGATGAATAGAAGACTGTTTTGAGCATCCTTCTCTAGCTTTTTCATCTCAGGGGAATCTTGTGAGAAGGGAGGGCCCACCTTCTTCACAAGATTCACCCGTTAGTATTATAGTGTGTGTTAGTGTAATTTATGTTTATGCCTTGATTAACTTTTGTGTTGCTGAAACACTATTGTTAATGAATTCTTCTTTGCTGAAACACTACTGAACTCTGTCTTGTTAAGAACTTTAGTTTATTGAATTATTACATTATTTTCACGAAGTTCATGATCATTTTCATTAGTAATCTTGTGTAATGATTTTATGAGGTTTGATAATCAGAGACTGGTTTAAGGGTTCCTGCTTAGAAAGGAAGGAATCAGAAGGTCCTGTTCTCTGTAGATTTCAATTGTTTCTGCAAGTGTGCTAGCCAGAGAATGGGTTAAGGGTTCCTGCTTAGAAAGGAAGGGATCAGAAGGTCTTGTTCTCTGTAGATTTCAGTTGTTTCTGCAAGTGTGCTAGCCAGAGACTGGGTTGAGGGTTCCTGCTTAGAAAGGAAGGGATCAGAAGGTCCCATTCTCTGTAGATTTCAGTTATTTCTGCAAGTTTGCTAGCCAGAGACTGGGTTAAGGGTTCCTTCTTAGAAAGGAAGGGATCAGAAGGTCCTGTTCTCTGTAGATTTCAATTATTTCTGCAAGCGTTCTCGTCAGAGACTGGGTTAAGGATTCTTGCTTAGAAAGGAAGGGATTAGAAGGTCCTGTTCTCTAAAGAATTAGTAAAGACTCCAGTTATTTTTCACAAGTGTGCTAGTCAGAAATCAGGCTAAGGGTTCCTGCTTAGAAAGGAAGGAATTAGATGGCCCTGTTCTCTGCTAGATAGAGTTAGCCTTCTATGCATTACTATTTTCATGAAAGTGTGTTATTCAGAAATAAGGTGCTGAAGTTCCTGCTTGGGAGTAAGGGTCATGTTCTCTGGTTACAGAGTAGTTGTTCTTTCCTGTTGCAGTTGTTATTTTAATGTAATCCAGGATTCTTTAGATTAATCTTTAAAGATCTGCAATAGGTAGGTTGCTTTCCTGTAATTCAAGTCAGAACTTCAGTTCATTCAAGGTAAGTGTGGTGAATATAGTTTTCTTTAGTACAACTCTAAGTTGCTTTTGGAATTGAGCATATATAGTGCGTGGTTATCATTGAAATAAACAGACTTCCCTGGGTTGACAATTTATGTAGCACTGGATTGTTTGAGTTAATTAAAAAATTATAGTGACCAACAAATACAATGCTTCAATTGTCAAAAATATGGTCACTACAAGAATCATTGTCCCGAGATAAAGAAAAAGAAGGAAACACATGAAGCAACAGTTGCGGAATAAAAGGAACCCTCAAAGAAAGTCAAACAAGATGAAGTAGATTTCTTCTTCTAATCAAGGTAACAATATTCTTCTGTAACATAGTCCTTGTACATACCATGTTTATATAGTTCCTGTATATGTATTTCTTAGAGGATAAGATGGTCAATGAAACAACACCTATGGAAGAATAACAAGATAAGGATTACTATTACAATGATTACTAGTCAAGTAATGTATCTGAAAATATGAAGTACATTGACAATCCTTGGTAATAGTTCCTTTGTAAGATATTATATAAGTAACAACTGCCAGATAAGATAAAATCAAAATAAAACTTGAAGAGACCCAGAAGAAGTCAAAACAGAAAGAAGTCAACAATCAAGAGGAAATTAGAAAAATACTTGTGACACTTTGCAGAAGGCAAGAAGGATGCAGATGAAAACATGGGCTCTCTTGGATAAAGGGAGTTGATTATAGAATTCCAAAAATAAGAGCATGCATTCATACATGAAACAAGGATTAGGAGGGAGATAATCCTAAATGATATGATCCATTTAGGATTATGAAGTATATTTCCATGTTCCCATTGAAAGTAGTAGCCATGATAAGCAACACGTGTTCAGAAGAAGTCTTCTTCAAAAAGAAGCCTTAAAGTATCCTTAGTTGGCCATCTACATCCATGATCCTATGATGAAAGGAAGAAGTTGGAATCTTTAGGGCATGGAATCTATAGAAGACTCCATGGACACAAGAGATAAAGAGAAACATGAGGAAGAACATGAATATTCTAAGAAAGAAAGAAAATCCAGAACAACCAGTTATTATACTGAGAATCACAAGACTACCAGCTTGGTTTGAACCCACTAGAAGCAATCAAACAGAAGAAATGGAAGTTATGATAAATAATAGTGTATGTAAGAAAATGTGAAAAAGACTTGTGAATGGAATCATTGCGAGATTCATAGGTTCTTCCAGAATGAGGGAGAAAAACTATAACGAGATCTCACCAGTATCCATGGATTGGAATTTACATGTAAAAGATTGTTCTTCCCAAATAAACCAAGTGATAAAGAAGCTTATAACAGAAAGAGGCCCATGTATGCAGATATAAAAATACCTTGTATGGATTCAAACAACCTGATGCAGAGTCTCTCATATACAACAAAAGCGTGGTGAAAAATTTCTATAACAGAGATAGTGTATCAAAATAATTACTCAGAAGTCCGAGATGATAGATTGCTAATCCATGGAAAACTCTCACAATGACAGAAGAATTTCTACTTGGATATGTTTCAGTTTGAGATTTTCCATGATGTCAAGATCTAGCAGGAAACATAAGTGTTGAACTCGACCATGATATATTGTAATGATCAGAGCTATATGAATCCTTCAAATAAAACCAATGTTCCATGACAGATCGAAGTACATTGAGATCAAGCATTATATTCTATGTGATGAAGTCCAGAAAAGAGAACTGGTTCTCCAATATGTCTCCACATATGAGAAGATAGTAGATATTTTGGTAAATCCTCTCTCCAAGATGAAAAGTTTACGTACTTAAGAAACAAGCTGGGGCTCGTGGAGACGACTTCCTTATTGAAAAAAGAAGAGATTACTCCCGGGTTGGGAGGGAGCACTGATGTGTTATTGATTTATGGACAATCATTTTTCAGTTCTAAAAATGGTCTAGGATGAGCAGTTCCTTTCTAGTTCGGAAAGTGGTTTGAGATTTCTGACGGACAGACATTTTCCAGTTTGGAAAATGGTCCAAATTGGACAGTCATTTTCGTAATGAAAATGGTTCTATAGATTGTTGATGTACCATAGACAACTATTCCCCTTGTGGCCAGTGTGGGGGAATGGTCTAGGACAATCATTCTTCTTGGCAGTCACTCTGAGTAGTGGTCAAGTAGAATGCTTTTCCTGGTCGGGAATTCATTCTTTCAAAGTTCACAATTGTGAGCAATTTCGAAGAATGGTCCATTTTGGAGGTTGGTGCAGGACAATCATTTCTTCAGGAAATGGTCCGGATAGTCATTCCCTAGGGCAGACTCATTCTCTCCAGGTTGAAATATGATTAGTGTTGGAAGAATGGCCCAGTTAGGTGAATGGTCCAAGTTCAAAAATCATGGATAGGCATTCCCTAGGGCAGACTCATTCTCTCCAGGTTGCACTATGATTAGTGTTGGAGGAATGGACCAGTTAGGTGAATGGTCTAGGCTCATAAATCAGGGACATTTATTCTTCTATGCTTGAGAATAATAGTCCAGATAGCCCATGGATGATGTTTTACCATATCAGGGAAGATACTCTTCCAGATCTCATAGATGTGAGTGGAAGAATGGCTCAATTGTCTCAGTTTGTATCATGATATTGTTATACATGTTGATATCGGATGATATGATCACTTTGGATATTGTTTGTCTCTGGACAGTAGTTGTATGACATTGTGTTGGATGTGTTCCACTGTTTGTGACTATGTGTCACTTATCAAGTAGTCGTGTGCTACTTGGTGTGGTTGTGTACCACTGTATAGTAGTTGTGTACTATTATGGATAGACACAATTGTTTTCTATTGAATGGAATTATTCTTATTGCCATGAATATTATCAATAGTGTTGAAAATGATTACCAGCTAGATGGATAGTCAGTGTATGGTCCAAGACAATTATTCTTCTAGGACAAATGTTCAGATTAGAAGAATAGTCCTTGTATCACTTTGTGGAGTGAGTGACTTATTCAAAATCATTACTTAGATGGATTATGGATTAAAGAGATGATGCAGTTGATGTTGTCAGATGAAACTGATAGTGATGATGGTGCTCGATTTAATCATGATATAGTCTGAGTGGCTATGATGATGCTACCAGTTGAATGGTATGTTTGTGCTCAAGACCATTTCCTTCAATACCTCCCTATCTAGGAGGGAGTGTTGATATTATCGTAACTACATGAGGTATTAACCTCCACGTGTAACCTTGACAAGAATAGAATATTTCGGGAAGCAAGAAGAAACCCTAAATCATTGGATATAACCCTAGAAGACAATTCGACTAAAGAAAATAATTTAATATTGAGTCTTTAGCCGATGGAAAGAGAAGTCGGCCCAGGAAGCTAAGAAAGAGAAGTATAAATATAGGATTCCATAGCTCATTTGCACACACATAGCTTGCAACTACAGAAATCTAGTGCGCGCTACAAAAATTTAGTAAGTGTGCAATTATGGAGAGTAGTTGCAGCTGCAGCTACTGCAACTTGTATTTTTGGTTTTAGGCTTGGACTTTCTCTTGGTTATGGTTTGGACTTTTTGCCTTGTGAGCTAGCTCTGGAGAGAGGTACACTACATTGATTGGCTATTAGGCCTAGGGTTTGCTTCCAAAATTATTCTTTGTCAAGGTTAAGGTGCTTGGGGGTGGCTTAGACCTATGGTTGGGTGAAAATATTGCTATATTGTCTATGGTTAAATGACCACACCTATTTTTCTAACACCCCTAACCCAATAATGATGGTTGACTACCATTAACCTAAAATAACCATGGTTGAATATAGTTCCCCATGGTTTATTCTACCTCACTACTCGACCACTAAAAACTATTACTGACTATATGTGTCCATGGTTGAATGTAACCCTATTATGTCATTGTTTGATGTTATCAACCCACTAAAATCCTAACACACAAATCAATAATTATGGTTGACTATCATTGACTATGGTTGCACATAGTGTCCATTGTTGATGCTATCCCATTAACAAACCACTAACTCCACATAAAATGGCAACTAGGAAATATGGTTAACCATGTTTGGCTATACATGTATCCATGGTTAAATTTATCCCTGTGATGTTAATGGTCGATGCTAATAACCCACTAAACCCCTAACTTGGTAAGATGGTTGACTATGGTTGAACTTAGTTGACATTGGTTATGTATAGCTATTTGTAATTGATCCTGCACCACTAACTAACCACTAACCATACACATGATGTCTAGTAACAAATACAATATACCATGGTAGACTATAAGTGTCCACGGTTGAATGTAACCTTATTATAAAAATGATTGTGTTGACAGGGGGAATATCCATCTGTCAACAACATGGGTTCAAACCAAGGAGAAGTTGCATTCATAATTCACATCATTTGAAATAGGGAACCCTCCAAATTCTAGCTCGACTATTGTTAGTATCTTATGTTTTAAAAAATGATTTTTAAAACAAAATGCAGAGATGCAGAGTGAAAAATGCAAATATAGATGCACACACTCAAGATAATCTAACAAGAGAACCTAAAGATATGAAGCTAAAATATAAATACAACACAATGGGTTGGAATAAATTCACAATCTAGAAGATTGCATAAAGCCTATGACTATCGGCAATAGACCAAGGAAAGCCTACAAATATAGTTGCTAGCTACAACTCCACATCAAAGGTTAGCCAAAATAATACATAAAGAAAGTGGTGCAAAACACTAGGTTCCAAAGAATAGTCTACATTAACAAAGAATGAAACCTTAAAGCACTCTAGCATATCATGAAAACAAAGAGAATAGTCTAGAATTGAGTTTATGAGCATAGAAGAGATCTCCTACTGAAATTTGGCAAGTGGTGGCTTCTCCATTAACATTAAAAACAAATTACAATATTACGAAAAATCCTTCCCTCCATGTTTCCATTAGTGTGAATATATATATATATATATATATAGATAGATAGATAGATAGATAGATAGATAGATAGATAGATTATTGGTGGCTTTAGACCTTCCAAATCTTTCTATCCCTTGTATACCCTCTCATGGATTTCTTTTATTTCTCTAATTGATTTGTCCCTTTTATTATGAGGACTATATACAATATTATAGAAAATTCTACTTCTCATAGAATCCTCTTCCCATGATTTGTCTTATCCTCATTTGACTTTACAACATGAGACAAAGGATGATTACTAATAATTACACTATTTATTCATAGAGTGTGAAAGGAGAGGAAAAAATTGTTCTTCTCTCAATTGATGTTGAGAA